>JAQGAT010000525.1:0-28902 GCA_034687845.1 Pantelozetes paolii | reverse complement strand
TTATTGCTCGCGCTTTCAATACCTGTGCTCTGATTTCAATGAAAATTTGTCTCAACATTAGTGGCCAGGTATGTCATCATCTATGAAAATATTACCAGGGTGGGACAACCCCTTCCTAGTATAATCAAATGAACTTAATCTTTTGCACAATACTGTAGTCCATTGAAACTGAGCGACAGTGCAATCGTATGGCACAAGAAATTTATTTCTATCCAATTGTGCGATGTCTGCGGCCGGGTATCTCTCGATTATTACCTTAATTCAAACCAAAAACTTAATTAATTATAAAAGCAAATCCAAACAAGTGATGACTGACTGGCACTCTATCCGGATATTTGTTAATCATTTCAAATGATTCGTGTTTTCGCTCTTCTGTTGAATAAAAATTAATTATTAATCAAATTCTTGTCTTTTGAACGACAAATAAAACAAATGAAAAGAAGCCTCAAAAATCTCATTTGATATGAAAACTACCAAAATAGCCAAGGTTATTATAATTATCAAAGTATTTCAACATTTTATGAATTTTTATGATTTTATTTAAACTTTTGATTAAATTTAATGAAAGTTAGATCACAATTGAGTTAACAATGAATTTGAGTTAAAATTAAAATTAAATGTTTAGTAATACTGTAATAATAAATACTTTTCTTATCATTGAAAGAGAATATCAAGTCTAAGCCCTGGTATGGAAAAATTATTGAGATCTTGGTCACTCGTGAAATAAGTGCATAAAAACAATAAAAATAATGATTTAATGAAATAAAACTTTAAATGAAATGAAAAGACATTAAGTCTTACCCAAAGTATGCATTTGTTTGAACCTCCACTGCATTCCCATTGAAATCATTTGACAAACAATTAATAAATTTTCATAATTTAAACACAATTAATGAAATAATTTTTAATTAAGATTTAGTTTTAAACAATCATTTATTTTCTCAAAACTATTATTCATTTCAAACAATATTTCTTTGAAATAAATTAATTAATTGTTAAAAATGTCAACAATTTTATTAAAAACAAATCAATTTATACTTTATTTAAAATTTAGTTTCGCTTTAATTGATATTAAAATTTAAATACTCTGAAGGAAAACAAAATTATAGATAAACTTATGATTAGATTATTTGGTTTTGTGTTTCAGTTAGTGTTTCATAGCTTTGGTTGAAGTTTATGTAAATATTTTACAAATACATCATTTCATTCAAAAACAATTTGATGATAGGTTTGAGGTTTGTTTTTGGCAACAGTTGAGTCAAAACTGAAATATGGTTTACTCTTTTGTGTGGATTTCCTCAATGTTTGGTCTAATGTTTGGCCTAAACTACAGTATTTGAGTTGTCTTTCACTTTTTAATCAATATTTTGTAAATTTATCTCATAATCATTTATCTCAGTCTCCTTGGAGTTGAGAAGTTATACTTTTTCCTTGATTAATTTGGTTTACTTGAGCTAATCTGTCAAACTTTATGATAAATTGATAAAATATTTAAAACTAAATTTCATTAAAATTTATAATTGATTTAAACGTTTGATGAAAAACACGAATGTTTATAAAATTAGCAATATTTTCAAAGTTCACATAAACTTATTTCCGGTTAAGACAGTTCCGGATAATTTTGTTTCATTAGTTATTATTAGAAATTAGTTTATAATCTCAGAAACGGTTTAATAATAAATAAAAAATAATTTATTTTTAATTATAATTCAATTCCTTATCGACTGAAAGCTCAACAAAACTATTAATACATTTAAAGATTTTAATAGCCGTGAGATTTAATAGGATTTCTCATTAAGAAAGGGTTTGATTAGAAAAGACAGAGATTAGGGGTTAATGAGTGTTTGAATTCCAATGAGAATTGACATTAAACTCAGTTTTTATGCTAACTTTCCATTAAATATGTCTTTTTTGTTGAGCTTTAACTAAATTATCAAATAATATAATGAATATCACAAAACATTGGAATTAATTCAATGAATAAGTAATTAATGCAATGATTGACAAAAAATGATGAAAAGTTAATACAAAATATATAAATGAATGAAACATTAAAGCAATTATTTATATATAAATAGTTTTACATTTACTGTAAGTCATAAACTGGCCATTAGTTTGAAGGGTGTTTTACCCATTCAATACACTTTACCCTGAATTGAAAGTATTATATCTCAACTAATATTCAAGAAATTGTAACAAATTTTAAGTTCAATAAATTTGTTGACAATTTAATTGTCAAAAGCTTTTTACAAAATTGTTGTTCATTTGTGTCGCAAACGTATCGATCAATCGATTGGTAAAAAACAAGGATTTGATGTCTGAGTGAAGATTAAACACAAGCGGTATTGCAAGTGTTGTTATCATTGAAAGACTGCGCCAAATGATAGGTCTGTCTCGTGTTTTCCGATTCATATTTCATACAAAATAATTTTGTGAAAGTCTTTCTGAACTGTTGAGACATAAGACAATATAAGACAAAATTGACGGCTGAGTTAATCAGTGCTAACATATCCATCAAATCTCCAAATTTGTTGTAAACATTATTGAAGAATAATTTGCCGAAAATGCCGCTCAAAAGGGCTAATATTCCCGACGGGAACTCACAAACTAAAAACATTATAAGAATTGCGATCAACATTTTGGTCGTCCGGTCACTACTCTGTTGACTAAAGTTTCTCGTTTTCTCCTGGTTATTCTTTGGCGAACAGTTCTGTGTCGTAACCAATGTGTTTGAGTTCTTCCGCATCGGTATGTTTGTTGAAAGTAGTCTTTGCTTTCGTTTGTTTGCTTCAACTAAAACCCTAATCAATGCTAAACTAAGTATTGTTAACAAAACACAGGGAATTAGTTTTAATAAAACACTAAACACCCAAAAGTTGAGGGTTTGTAGCAATTCGTCGTTCTGTACCGCTATTTCACTAAAATCCACCTGAAATAGGGGTTAATATCAATATTAATAAAGTTTTTAGATAAAAGATTCGGAATAAAAATTTCTCTCAATTATAAACTTGAAGTCAATTCAAACGTAAATATCAAATACCAGGGTTTGAAATAAAATTTAAATATTTATTAAAAATATAATAACATTTTACCCCTCAATGAAAATGAATAATAAATTTTATGACTTTTTTGCATTAATTTTATTTATATTTCATTTTCAATACTTCTCTAACAATAACTGAAAAGCATTTGCAATCAAATGAAATGAATTTCAAAATTGAAATTTATTTTTCAATTCAATTTCAGTGATAAATATCTGAACTATCTTTTCATTTGACAACAAAGGGATAGGACTTAAATGAGAGAATGGATGTGTAGTGGGTTAGGGATGTAATTCAATTCAAGCAAAACTAGAGTAAAGGAGTTGAGAACATGAAGTCATATAATGTTGAATATAACCTAATATTATAACAACTGATTTGAAGTCACTTTTGTTATCAGTTTTTTGAACGACAATTGTTATCAACTGATCAATACTTTCATAGAAATGAATACTTTTTTTAGTTTTATGTTATTTTGGAAATAAATTTAATTCAAAAAAATAAGATCTAATAATGAATTGAGAATTGAATTGAAAAGTAAATCAATTTATTATTATTATATCGATATGTAATAAATATATGAAAATCTCATTTCTCACCTTAAAAAATGTTTGATTCGGTTTAGTTTCAATGAAAAATTTGCTGATTGTAAATGACATGAAGAGTGGAAGACACGAGCAGGGTACTAATATATAAGCACATACGATCGCATATTTAGCTCTTTTCATTGAACACCAATTTTTACTATTTGTCGGAGATCTGAGTAAATAATGATTTATTTTTAATCAAAAACTTTTATATAAATTTCTTGATGATAATCACTGCGCACCTGACGGCCAGATACCTCCAGACGGCCAGAATTACTGTCAACCAAATGGATATCGTATGACAAACAACAGTGAAGTGAGCGTGAAATAGGGTAAAGAGTGCCCAACCGTAGGCATTGACCACTTCTTCGTCTGTTTCTGTTCGGATGAAGTTATGAATTGCAAACGGAATGTATGATCCGATGACACACATGTCCGACACTGCCATTCCCGTCAATATTGAGTTTGTTGGAGATATCATATTCTTCCTGTTGTCGGAGATAATATTTAAACTAATTTTAGTGGAAATGTATTAATACTGTACTAAACTGTACAAGATCATTTAATATCAATATTTAAAGTCTAGAGGTTTGCTATCTTCTAAAAAAATATTTAATGAGTTGTCGCCAAAAAGCAAACAATCCCTAAGTTGTTGTTGAAATTATAGGCAAAATCCCATAAAAATGAAATTAAATCTTCATTTATTGAGTTTCCCCTTCAATACCCCTAATGAGTGTTAGTATAGCTAATGAAATGAAAATATTAAAAGTAAAAAATATAATTGGATGTAAACCTGGTCAATACAATAATGTTGAGGACGTTGGCTATAATACCGAACACACAAACAGCTAAACTTAAATATCCATGAATTGGACGATAAAAATAATAAAATCTCATTAACTCTAAGCCATAAAATGCTTCAGCATTTTCTTCACTTGAAAATAATGATTGATTTGAAGTGTTTTTCATTGATTGATCCATTGTTTTAAATAACCACCAGTGCTGTGGAGAAGATCATCAAATATTTCGAGTTTTTCTTCGTTCCTAATATTGAAATAAAATAAAAACAAGTAATGAAAAATTAAATAAAATTGAAAGTGTATTAAAAACATCACAAGAATCTCCTATTGTATTCAATTTTAAGCTTAATATTGACATTTATAGTAATGTTTGAAAACAAATGAAAAATAATATTCAATACTTCATTTGATTTTTTTTTGTATAACTGTTTTCAAGACAGAAATCAAAGTAAATTGTATTTTCACATTGTTTTCATAATAGGATTCAATGAAAACAAATATCGATATATAAACTTTATATTGATATTTTTATATTCATTTAGTACTGAAAAGATTTATTTCTCTGAACTCAATATCAATTGAATATAATTTGAGACCAAGTAAACAATTATAGGGTTTCATAGGGTTTCCGATGCTATTGATTGACAACAAATAAAATAAAAACTGTTTTCAAAACTAGAAGTAAACATAAAATGAGACACATTTTGGCAGAAATTATAATTCATTTTAAATTTGAATTAAAAAAATTTGATTTTTAATAATTTACTGAAAAATAATTTTTTTTAGTAAAAATCTTAAAATAAATTCAGAAATCATTAAAAATCAATAAAATGATGAAAATTGTGATTTCATTTTTGGTAAGAAAATGTTATTAAAATACATTAAGAATTTTTAATAGATTACAAAAATTCACTTCAATTTTATGTAAATCAAAATTACATTCAATTAAAGCATTAAATGAATTAATATTTCTGTAAACCCCGAAAGACATCATATTTTCATAGAAACAATTGAAAACCTTTTATATTTGAAAATTTTACTTTAATTTCATAATACTTTTTGGAAAAATACAAAAATATTACAAAATATTGTTTTAAAAAAAAATCTATTATTTCAATGAATCAAAAGTTAAATTTTGTTGGATTTGTTAACAATTGAATTAAAGTTATAAAAATATATATATTTCTTACAAAATCTTTAACTTTTGATATTTGGGTGTAAACACAGAAATATTATATATTTTAAACAAAGAATAAGAGTTTTATTTCAATTCTGTTTTTATAACAATTTAAAAGTTAAGAAAAAGCCTTAAAGTTATACAAAAAAATAATAATAAAATATTTCAAGACTTCAATAGATTGTGAACTAAAGAACCTTTAAGTGAATTTTTATTTTAATTCATATTTCAAACTAAAATATTGTTACAGAAGCCCAATAACCAGATAAGTGGGCGAGTAGTCAATAAGAGCCTATAATTTTCTTTCAAAATTCAAAACAACAATGAATTGAAGTTTTGAAAAATTCAAGTTTCATAGTAAACAACACTAATTCAATGCATATGTCATATGATGTATGGTTTCATCAAATCTCAAGTAAATTATGTAAAGTTCGAGGGATTTGAAGGCAAAGACTAAAATATAATTGAATTTTGTTGTAAAACTCTTTGGAAAACAAATCGTTTGTAAATATGTATTAGTTTTTAACAAATTTTGATTAATTTAGAAAATTATTGAGATTTTGATGTAAAATATTGGTATTTAGAAATATCTCGAGAAATTTGCTCTTGAAAATTTTTCCAGACCTAAAGTTTTAGAAATTTTAGAAATTAAATAATATTTTTGAAAATATTTTAATTGAACTTTGTCATTTAGTATTAAAAGATATTTGAAATAAAATTATAAAAACATATATCATTGAGATTGCCAGGGTCAATATGAAATTAACGTAAATTATATAAACACCAGGGGTAGGAAGACTCGACAATTCCAGGGAGCCCCAGGGTAGAAAATTTGTCAAATTGGGGTTTTTATATAGCTTATTTTAAATTGATTCTCTTGGGTTGATAATAACTAAATGTTCATATAACTTTGTTAGATCATAGAGAGAAATTCACCTAGAAACTTTTCAAAGATTGTTAAAATGAAGAAATTTGTAAACTCTCGCAAAATTATTAAAGACTTGTTTATTGTTTTCATTGAAATCATATCATATATTGATTGAAAGATTGGATTAATTCAATGATTACTCATTGAAACGAATAATTGATTTTGTTTTCAGATCTTCTTTTATTGAATAACAGAAAACAATTCAATAGAAAATTAATTGAAATCCAAAACCAAATGAAAACTCAAATGAAAATCGTTTCCATTTGTACCGAAAAGGTTGTGTAAAACAAACAATTTTTCTTTGATTCAACTCACCCTGGATTTAGTTGTTCATCAGTTTTCACAAAATAATGTAATAAAAGTATAAATTAAAGGCAAAATTAGCAACACTTTCAATATTAATACAAATCTTCTTTACCTTTTATTATCTCTGAATAGATTTTGATCTAATCTCTGACATAATTATATAACTTTTTATTTTTATGTCATTTACTTTATTATTATTTGTATTTTCGATAACATTTTGATTAATAATTATTACATTTTATTCTCTAATCCTTTAAACAATAATTGCTTTTATTTTCATATTATTTTTGTTATTTCAGAAATATTTTTGTAAATAATTTCCATTTAATTAATCAAAATAAATATATTAATACTGAGAGGAATAGGGTGAGGGCTAGAATGACAAAGGTTATTTATTAATGAATATATTTATATCAATTAATAAATTATATTTTTCGTTGAGTCTTATTCAGAGCATTACTTTTGGCTAAAGATAAAGTTATTGGAGAAATGTAATCCTATTTTTGTTCGTAAAAACATTATTTTATAAGGTTTTCTGTATTTAACCGTTAATTCGCTCTTAAAATATAAATATTGCTTTCAATTTGACAAAGATTTCTGATTTTTGCTTCAATTGACTTCTGAATACACTCTATATTTAACTGTTATATAGATTTGATTTACTATTTGCACTAAAATTCAAATGTTTTTTTGAGTAAAATAATAAATAAATGAATTGAAAATCATTTCTTACTTTAATTAATTTGATTTCAAAATGTACTGTATATTCAACAAATTATATTCACTTAATGTACTTAATTCACTAACAGTTAGTGCAAACTCTAGTTATCATAAATTATTGACAGAAGTATTTAAGAAATAAATTAGAAATGAAATGAATTTCAAAAGGATTCAGATGTTTATGAAAATTATTTTAATTAAAATATTAATAAATTTATTGAAGAAATAGAAAAGTTTTAATAAAAATAAAGTTTTGTATAAAAACTTATATTTTTTTATTTTTTCATTATTATTATTATTTAAATATAAAACTCATTTAATATACCATTGCATAGAAAATAATAATTATAAACAAGGTAGAATTCACAATTAATTTAATTGTTTGTCATTAACTTTTATATTTTAAAATTCTTGTCTTAAAATATATTTTCAATTAAAAAATAATTAATTTCTTAATGTCTTATCATTTGTTGTAATGTTTGGCATAACTATACATATTATTCAAAAGCAATAAACAAGTGGTTATAATATTACTAATAATTTGTTATAATTGAAATCATCTTTCATTTAAAGCCTTAATAATTAAAAGTAAAAGTTTTCTAATATCTAAAATAAATAACAAAACAAATGTATGAATAGTTTTATGCAATGAAATAAACATTTAATTAAATTTCAAATAATATAATCATTTATTTTACGATTATTTTAATGTTTTTATAAATTTTGATTAAAACCTAATTATTTATACATTTGTTGAGTAATAATGAAAAATCATTTCATTTAAATATTTTTCAGATTTAGTTAATTATGAGTTCAAACATAAAAAATGATGAAAAATAATAATTTGTTAATTAATAATAGATTTGTAAAACACCAGTGAATGTAATATATATTTATACTTTTAGTCTAGTATTGTATTAATGGTTGAGAACTACCCTTCCATTCCACTCCAGACTAAAACCCGTAATTTTATGGTTTTCAATGAGAATTTAATTATTATATAAAATACATTCAATTTTTTCACAACAAACCCTTGGGATTGCAAACCCATTACGAAAGTACATTGCGCAAAATTTGTCCAAATGGTTTTGTTTTAATACAACTAAACGACCCTGAGCCATTCAATTTCTAAAATTGATTTTTTCGTCAAACTATTTGGTCACTCAAATAATTTTGTTAAATAAGTTTTTTGTTTAACTATTAATATATCTATATCAGGGAAAATCATTTCAGGCTTAATAAGCATAACCTTGAACATTTGAGAACAATATTTTTATATATGAATAGAGGGTTATGGTGGAGTCTGAGTACCCAAAAAAATCTATTTTTGAGATAGCACATATTTTTATAATGTTTTTCAACGCTGATTACGAATCTAGACTTTAAAAATTTTTATCTTGATTATTTCTCGATTTTTTACATTATATATGGTAAAATTAAAAATACTTATATATTGAATACTAGTTAATTTTAATTTTATGTTAATTGCCAATTAAATTCTCAATTTATAGTGTTTATTATTATTAGGAACTCTATAAATTGAAAATTTCATTGGCCATTAACATAATTAACTAGTATATATGTATTTTCAATTTTTACCATATATAGTGAAAAATTGAGAAATAATCAAGATAAAAATTATTAAAGTCTAGATTCGTAATCAGCGTTAAAAACATTATAAAAATATGTGCTATCTCAAAAATAATTTTTATGGGTACTCAGACTCCACCATGATAGAATAGAGTATTCAATGTGAAAGTACATTTAAAACACATATACTGTTAGCGTTAATATAAGGTGAAAAGAATTAAAAACAGGGATAATTAAATTATTAATATTTAGAGGGGGGACAATTAGTATTGTTTTTAGCTATAGAGGGGAGATCTATGCCGTTTTACACGCATTGGCTGCCTCTGCTCAAATTAAGTTTTGATTGCACAAGGTTACTTTACATATGCTTGAATATATCTTCAAGTAGAAGTTCAAAGCAGATGCAAAAGTAAATTATGTGCATTGATCCTGGTCCTTAATTCTGTTCTGATCGGACCTGAATATACTTTTAATTTTCAAAATCGTCATAGTTTTAAAAGTAATCCAAATTCGGTCAACATTTAAATCACCCTGGCTAAACTATAGTAGTCAGGAAGTTGAACTCTGCAGAGTTTTAACTCGCCTTGAACCCCTTTTCTGATAGTCAAGTCAAATATCGAGTGCTTTTGTGACCTTTTTGGGCAAATATTAGTTTTCTTTTTGCTAATTGTTAACAAAAATTAAATTAACATTTAATCTAATCATTTGTTTTGATATTTTTTCAATCAAATTATTTTCCAATAAATTTGTTTTAGTCTTAAGTGGATATACAGTAAAAACCATTTTATTGTTTATATAATAATTAAATTAATTTTATTTAAATAACTCTACATTTCATTCAATATTATAATTGAAAACAGATTTGAAAGTAAAATCAATCATAAAATTGTTTTGAATATAAATCTTTAAATTTATGTTTATTTCAAAGAAAGAGAGAATATTTTGAACACGTATTTTAATCTTGTTATGTGTTTTAGAACGCATTTAATATTAAATTTCACTTAATACCCCTTAAAGCCCCTGATTTACTTATAAAGTGCTAATTTTCATAAAATAATTAAAAATAACAGAATATTCTGTATTTAATTGAAATTTGTTTTAACTTTAATTCAAATAAATTTTAGACAACTTTTCAAAACATAATTACAGAGTATAGTTCAGAAATCATCAAAAGCTGTCGTTAAGTAATACTTAATACTGTCGTCGACTTAATAACAAGTAGTAATGGATTTGTTAAACCACTTAAGTGTTGATGAAATGAAATGTTTTATTGTTTCTTATTTTCAAAATTTCTTTAGATTTCAAGTGTTCTTTCATTTTCAACGTTGAGTTGAGTTGTGTTTAATTCAAAATCAAATTATATTTTGTTTTATTCACACATTTCGGTCGCGACTATAAATATACTCAAGATTTTTGAAAAATTTCAAATTTATAAGTGTTTTCATGCATTCAATGAACAAATAAATAAAAATCCATTTTTTATAAGTGAAGTAAAAATGTTTAATATTTTGTATATTTTTTTAAAATGAAATTCTTTACTGAAAAAAAGATTTTTGAAAACAAAACTCAAAGCAATTGTCTATTAATATTAAAATTTAATATGAATTTCAATTGAAAAGCATTTAAATATAAAAATATTCTCAAAATATGCATAAATATGACAACTATTTGAACTCATATTAAATATTAAACGTCAAAATCTGATGTCAAATGCTTTCATAAATTGTGAAACAAAACAAAATTGAAAATACATTGTATTTCCGCTTAAATAATAACAATTTAATTAAAATTAATATCTTTTGACAAATGATTTTGACCTCAAAATATATTTCACATCATTTGCTGACAAAACAAAATTTGATAATATCTATGAGATTGTGATAAATATAATCGATATTATGGCTCATAATAGGCATTAAAACATTGATTTATGACTATATTTAGTGAAATAATAAACACATTTAACCAAAAATAAAATCATTTGATAACAGGTATGTCGTCTTGAAATCAAATAAAGTTATAAAAGTCTAGAGAATTGAGACTTAATTGATATGAAAGTGATGTCGACTTTACTAATCTTTATATAAAACAATATTATAGTAAAAGATTAAACCACTGGCCGTTTGGCACTTGCCTTCATTGCTGAGAAAATATCCACATAAATGCCAATACAATTATACTGTACTATGATATTAAGTCCACACCCTTTGTATACAATTATAAATTAGATTCATCCACGACACGCACCATATGATAGATTGGACTAAATTTGTTAGACTTCACGTCTTAAGTGAATATTTATTGCTAGACATCGAGAATATGTTCAGTGAATGCAATGAACGCACAGTTGAGTGCTTTACTTGCATTGAAAATAGCAAAGTTGAGGCGTTGTGATGGCTGTGATTGTTGTGAATGTGATCCCTATGCTCTCTGCCTGTGCTCTCTTCATAATAAGTCTAAAACTGTTCATTACTTATAATTGCATTCAAGTGCCCGTCTGTACAGAATCTGTGCCTCATTTCTGAAATAAACGATAATTTGATCGATGATTATGTTATTGATTAGCATTACTTCAAATCAATTGAAATTCAACTCATTTTCAATATTTTTATTCAATTTTATTCAATAAACTGTTTATTCTTTGAAACTATTCTTAGATTTTTATAAAAATGAGAAAATGTTATGAATTTTAAGTTTTATATAATCACTCAAATGAGACTCATATGAGAGACAAATGATTTATAAAATGATTAATTAGACGTTTCATTCACTAAACCTATGTTTGTATACCGAGGCTAAGCAAACGTTGCATCGATTTTGATTAAAGACATCAAAACCCATGAATTGTAAAATTTGATCCAAATTTCAAACAAAATCTCAATTTATTCGCATTTTATTGAAGAAAAATCAAATAATTCTTAGTTTTGTGAACTCAGGTATAAATATAATAAAAACTCTCTACTTGTGCTCAAATGGGTTCATCTTATTCAATAAATATAAGTTACAGTAACTGTTGAATAGAATAATACAGAATATTCTGGTAATCACTGGTCAACACTGTTCAACACTGGTCATTTTGAATGACCCACTAAGAGTTCAATTGTAAAACCAGTAAACAATTACTAGTGAAGAGAATACTACCTGTGCTCACATATTATTAGGTGTCGTATATTATATCTGATAATTTCTTATACTAATCAGTAATTGAATCTTATTTATATCGAATATAGGTTCTTGGTCAATTTGCAATTACACAAATTTGTTTTTTAGTCGCAGATTAAGACTAATTAATTCAATATTTACTCAAATTTCGTGTTTTTCTGAAAAACTATTTTAAAATATTAAACAGAAATTAACAATAATTTTGATTTTGAAATATAAAATAGATTTTGTGTTTTGTGTTTAATATCTGCCAACATGTTAGACGTGTCAGACAATGTGCACAATATCTACAATCAGGTGCACATAGTTTAGGGCAAACAAACACAAAATAATTTAATTTTAATTTTTTCGATAAACAAATTATTTTCATTCAATTTAATCATAAAAGAGATCAAAATTAGAATAAATTGTAAATAACTGTAGATTTTTGTAGATTTAAACATTATATCGATTTTATGTTTTGTAATGAGTGATAATTTTTAAATTTACAATTAAATTACCAAGGTTATTAATTATAGACATTATTATTGCTGTCTTTTATCTGATTTGATTGAAAACAAGTCTTTTCATGAAATCTCTAAAAGCACTCAAAGTGTAACACAATTTTTCTCACAATTTCTAACATTTGACTAAAAATATGACTTTTATTTATATAACATAATTATAGGAAGGCATTGAAAACTTATAATAACGACTGACCAGTGCTTTTGTGGCCACTCTTTAGATGGTTTTTAGTCATTTATATTTTAAGATTAATTGAAACTAATTTTTATCTGACAGTGCTTTCAGTCCTCGCTCTGTCATCACTTGTATTCATTAAATTATGCGAAAAAATAAAATTAAAACTAAAATATATTATAATTTAATATAACATTCATTTCACTGCAATTTTAATACAAAAAATGTGTTCAAACAAAGAATGGTCTAAAAGTTACTGAAAACTAATTGTTAACAAAAATTTTAATTTTAATTATATTTTGTTTTTAGAGAATACTATCAAAACTAAACATTAATTTCTTTCAAACAATCTTTTTTTTGTCGTTTTTGGGAAAAATAAAAATCACTTTTTAGTGAAAGTTAAGCAAAATTCTTGAATTCATGACAAGAATTATTGAAATAAAATGTATTTTATATTTAATAATGAAATGAAAAACGATTTTCAATTGCAAACAAAATTTGAGTTTAATTTTGAAATCAAAATCATTTTGTCATAAATAAAAAGTTTTGATAAAAAATAAATATTTAAAAAATGATTTAAATATAAAATTTGACAAAAACTTATTCAACATTTTTATGACAACTATTTATGAAACGAATTAACACTCTTTTGACAGATTGTTATACAATTCCACCCCTTTTTGCATGAAATAAACCTTAAAATATGTGAATATAATGCCCGAAATATTCATTATTCTGTTGTAAACCTTATTTTGATAGCAATTCATTGGATTTTAGTTTAAATCCAACTTTAAGTGCATTTTCTTATTTTGCTTTCATTACATAAAAGATTTTATCAAATATTTGATTAAAAATGACATAATTTTAATAAATATTGTCGAAAATATCTCTAAAAAATTAGATATCCTTTTAGTAAACAAAGTATTCATAAATTTAATTAAAATACTAAAGTTATGAAACAATACATTGAGTTTTGCATCAATTTGAAAATATTTTGTGCGAAGAAAAGATGAGAAAAATATATCAATCCATCACTTGATATGAATTTTTAACCTCTTTTGGAGAATGCAATTAAAACCACAGAAACTAATGAACAAATTCTTTGCAGTCTTTTGGGAAAAGTGTTAGTCTTTATGACATTTATAAAAAATTTCAATAAGAGTTTAAATCATAACATTTGTTCACAAAAAGCCATTCATTTGGGATTTATTACACATTATATTCATTTCTGTCCAAAAATATGTTTTAAAAATCACAACATTATATGAATTTTTAGTTTATTTTAAAAATATGTCAAAACTTTAATCATTTGAGAAAAACTTGAAATTTTACACTAATTTATAGTCAAATATGCATTAAATTGATTTCAATATTAATATTTCAAGTGTTTTGAATGAAATTGAAATGAAATCCACTTATTATTAAAAATCAAATTAAATTTTAATTAAAATTTTTAAATTGGCTTGGTTCAAATAATTTTCAAATAAATTATTGAAATGTTTTTATTTATATGGATATAAAGGGAAATGAAGTGCTTTTCAGTTGAAATAAGTTTTAATAAACGAGACATAAAACAGACATATTAGTCTGAAAGATGTGTCAAATATTTGTTATTTGATTGAAATTATTTTTAAATGATTTCAAATAAACAAAAATATTTTTCTTAAATCTCATTTAATTGTCAATTAATTTGTGACTGATTAGTAATTACCCTTTATATTTGCAGATTTGCAAATGATCAAGTTCAGTAAAATTAAAAATTAATGCAACTTTGTAGATCATCTATTATATCCAGGTCATTACAATAATATTAAAATAAATACTTCAAAAACCTTTGATTAAAAGTAAGGGGTGGAAATGGATGCTCAAGTTGAAATAAGCAGTCTTAAATAAGTAATCCCTGAAAAAAATGGATTCAAATAAAAGTTTACAAACATTTAAAGTTTTTTATCCCTGAATATAATTTTGAATTAGATTTTTGATAATTATATGAATAAAGAAGTAATAGTTTACTTGAATATTCATTTTTATGAGTTTATTCACTGATATTTTAATCAATAATTGGTTGAATGTTAACAAAAACTTATTGAATATAAAAAGTCAGAGTATTTGCACCCTGGATAGGAAAATAAACTATAAAGTATTAATCCATTCTTTAATTAAAACCAATTTATGTTTTCTCACTTTTCAATAAATTATAATAGTTTTGCGAATATTATCAAAAGGTATGCAAACTATTATACTTTAAACTTAAGATAAGTGCGCACATTGTGAGCACAGGAATCTATCACTGTATTACGTGTAAAGTAATGTATAATATTATTTAAAATACAATTTACCCTTGCTCATTTGACTCAATTTGTTTGGATTCACAAAAGCGTAAAATATATTAAACTAAATGTTTTATTAAATCATTTTATTTGTAAAGAATTCAAAATTCATTGAAAGAGACGAATGGTTTGAGTAAATGGATTGTAAGACCCCTTAAGACCCCCATAAGACCCCCTTAAAGATTAATTATACAGTATTTTGATTGCTATCTGTATTACAAGAGGAGTGACAGATATCTGAGACAGATATCCAGACAGAGACTACATCTGAGAATTAAGTATTAAATATTTGTGAACAACTGCTAAACAATTGGATTTGAGTTTTGATTAAAAAATATTTGAGTCAAATAAGTACCAAATCTTTATTACTTTTATCAATGAATTATTAAATTTATGATTTGATTACAAAACAAATTTTGTATTGAAATATGAAGTCTTGGAATTGATTTATGAAATAATCAATTGTTTTGTTGTTTTTATTTAATTTTTGTTTTTATATTTGCATTTGTTTTTCAACTAAAGACTTATAAGTAAGTGATGACTGACTCGACTCTATTGTCCATTGAATTCAATGCAATAAAAATCGACTATTTTTTTTATCACAGCTTTCTTATCAGAAAACAACAAAAACTCCTGAATTTTTATGAACCAAAATATTAACTGTAATTCATATACGAGTTCAACAAATAAATCGCTGTTTTTCTCAAAATATATAAGAAATTAGGTTTTATTGCAATGAAACACAATATCATTAAATAAATACCTATAAAACCTATAAAAACGTTTTCGTTTGAGATTTTGTTTTGTTTATTAACGCAAAAAATGTCAATCAATTGAATGAATGTTAGATTTAATGAAAAGACTAAACATTTATTATATTTTTATTACTCCTAAACACTAAACACTCGACTCTTTTCCCAAACTTTATTAATTTTGATTTTGTTTTAATTGAGTGAAATAACAAATTAGGGGTCATTATGGCTAAGGGGTTATTAAAACAAACTGACAAATTTTATTGGTAAAATGAACATGTACAAAAACTCTTATTTTAGTGTTGTTGTAATCTGTTGAGAGAATAAGCCATTGGTTACCCCTTTAGTCAAGCAATTCATAAATATTTTATTTTTTGACTTAAGTATCGACAAAAGGATTAATAAAATAATTCTCTAAATGTTTCGGATTATATAAAAACATTGAGTTCACTAAAAGTTATTTTCATTTCAAGTCAACAACAATTGTAATTAAATTTTGAAAATATAATATAATTATTAAAATTTGAATAAAATTTGTTGAAATAATCTTAAAATATGTTTCAAAATATAAATCAATAAATCGTTTCTTACCTTTAATTCAATTTTGTTTGAATCAAATTTCATTTAAAGTTATGAGATATTTAGCGAAAGTATAGCAAAAATTTAAGAATTTGTTGTAAAAGGCTTTTACTGAGAGGACAGTTATGTTTGACTGGTTTGCAGTCATAGAGAAGTGGAAAGTAATGTATTTATACGCAGAATCTTTTAAATCATTTGATCCAAAGGCAAACCAATGATAACATTTGATAATGTTTTTCCCTTTCAATTCAATTTCATTAAGAATGCGATCAAATTTATGTCTAATTTTAATAATAAATTGATTTTTCATTTTTACTGAAAATTTCATTCAATTTACAAAAATATTAAATCAATTCATTCAACAAACTTTGGATTCACTTTTAAATACTCAAATTATTTCCTCAAAATTGCTTTTAATAAAGACATAAATCAATGATTTGTTATATAATTAAAGTTTTCACTAAATGTTTACATAAAACAAATAAATAACTCAAGAATTACTCAAAGAGTTAATGGATTTTAACTTAATTTTCAATTCTTAGAGAAATCCATAAAAAATATATTTGAAATAAATTCTCAAAAAGTTTATAAAAGCTTTTGTTAATCCAAAGAGTCTCTCGCTTTTCCACTCATTCTCTCTCACATCTTATTCCCTCCAATCACAGCACCAAATCCACAGGGGCACTTTTATTTTGTAATAATGTATTTATTTGTTTCCACTTTTACATAATAATTCACTTAAATTGATTCAAAATTTAGGGGTATTCCTACTCCCTGTGCTAAACGTCAAATGAAATTTTAAAACACAAACCCATTGGCGATCTCTGTTTCCTTCACTTATAAACATTGAGAATAAACTCATAAACATTTCTATGATAAATGTGAATTATTTTCCACAGTGTCCAGGGATACTTTCAAATTCAAATATATTTAAAACTCAGATATTGTTTGCATTTTTATACAGAATCTAAGTTTCAATTAATTTATGGCTAAGAATTTGAATGCTTTGTTCAAAATATGTTTTAAATTATAAAAGTTTTTATCAAAATATTTAATAATTGTTTAAAAGATTTTCTATTTTTCAGTTAAAATGAAGAAAATATTATTAATTTATTTTATTAATAATATTATTAATAGATTAATGGCTTTAATGAACTTATTTTACATTAATTTATGTTTGAAATCAATGTTGGATTTAAATTTGATTTATTATTGAACGTATTGATGAGAAAAGGCATTACAAAACAATTAAACAATATTTAAAATAAAGATTAAATTCTTGTCTTTGAAAAAATAATAAAAAATATTTATATACTATTCAATGATTTTGATTTAACTTACGCCAAGATATTAATAAAATAATTTCAATATTAATTACTGTGTGCCCAAGGTAATATAATGAGCATTTAAAATGTATTAAAGTTTTAAAACTTTTTCAGTATTTTTAATAATTAATACAAAATTAAATGAAATAAAAAATATATATTTTTTAATTATTTCATTGAAAATATATTTTCAAAACATATGAAACAAAAATTGAGTGCGAATTCACTTTACAATAATACTGTATTCAATTAATGAACTCTTAGGCACTGGTAGCTCGTCTGCCACTGTCATACACTACCATAGCTTTGGGTTTGAAAACATTGAAAAATAGATCTTTCGCCAAAGAACAAGCATTTTTTGTAAAGTAATACAAGGATTGGTATAAAAATACAATGTTTTGTCTGTTATTCTGTTATTGAAATAATCGCTCATTTAATTCACTTTTGACACAAATTGTCAACAAATAAATCAAGAAATACAAAGACTTTTGTTTATAGACTAATGATTAATACTTAACTCAAAACACACACCAATTGTTTGTCTTAGACTTCAATTTAATTTAAATCGTTTTTAAAATGTTTCAGATTTGAAGTGAATGTTGAACTCAACATACGATTCTTGAGGAACGGAAGGAATACTTAGAGAATATACAAACAATTATTATATTTATTCAAAATTACAAAAAATACAACAATTAATAAAATCTAGATTTAGTTGACACTTTTAACTAATTATATCATATCATTGAAATAAAAGTTATAGTGAAGATAAAATGTGAAAGGCCAAAGTTTGCTATAATTAATGTTATTTTATTAAAATATTTGTATCAAAAATGGATTAAAAGTCAATTCAAAGTGAATTTCAAACATTAATTTTTATTAAAAGATAGCAAAACAAAACGTTTTTTCTTTAAAGGGATTTAAAAATCATTTTATTTATTCAAAATCTATTATTTTTTCATAAATTATTGATAAATCTTGAAAATAATTAAAATATACGAGACTTTGAGTCAAAAGAAGAAAATTAGTTAAATTAATGAAATATTTTTGTTTTGCATAAAAGCTCTACTCTTTTATGAAATAATTGGATATATTGTCGACTCTTATGGAAAATGTATATCAATTTTACTAAAAATATTCTGAATTAGAAATGAATTCACATTTTAATGAATAACAGAAAATAAGAAATGAAAAATTGAATTCATTATTAAATACATTTAACTTTCGGTCCCTTTTATCAAAACCTTTTAAATATTTAGTGAAATTCAAACTTATTTTAATTGAAATATCAAATAATGATTTATTCAATGATTGACACAATAATATAGAAAATATTTCAAATTATCTTTCAATTGGTTTTTCATTTTGAAAATTTCATTTCATTTTTCCCAAAGATTTAAATCAAAAATAAACACAATTTCTTAAAAATTATATAAAAAAAACTTAATTTATGTTTCAATTCATTCAATATTTCATTTATATCACATAAAATACATTCAATTCACAATAGAAAACTCATGATAAATTATCGAAAATAAACTAACCGAGATGTTTATTTAGCTTAAAATCTAAGCCAGGTGTAAAACATATTGATTGCTTTTTTATATAAAAATAAATTGAAAAATACACAGTATTTTTAAAATTTATATAAACCTTCAAATCAAATGTTGAGTTTTATTAAATTACCCTGTTACAGTACAGTATCATGGTGCTCATCGGACTGAGCGTTTCATAAAGATAGCAAGAAGAGGTGGTATACAATATTACATAAGAATTTTGCAAATCAAACCAAAACCGGGATTAAATTGCCTTTCATATAAATCTTATGAAAAAAATGATTCCTCAAATACTCTTCAGACAAAAACATCTAATATTTGACTCAATTTATAAATTTTGATAAAAGTATTCAAACAATCAAATGATATATTGTCTGAAACTTTGCATTCATTGTTCACAGAAAAAAATTTGTAAAGAGAAACAGTGAAACCCTATTATTATTGGACATCAAGTCATAACAAACGGAAAATCTATAAAAACAGATCTTCTTATCCCAAAGGCTTGACAGCTGTTCCACAGTTTGAGTTTGTTATAAACATATTTGTCTGTAATTATTATTCATTGCTTTTGTTTTGAAATCTCATTGAAATACGAAAAATATTTCTTTAAATAATTCAATGTTTAAAAAAAATTTGTGATTTGATATCAAAAGCAATAAATTTTATTCGCAATAAATGTTTTATTCATTTCTGAATCAAAAGCTGAAAAATTGATTTTACTTTAGATATAATCAAAATATTCTTTCGTTTATAATATTGAGATTTCCTTCAATATTTCCGATCCCTTAGGACTTTGAAAGGAAGTATTATTACAGTGACTGTAATACCACTTAAGCAAGGAATGGGTAGATTTATATGATCTCAGTTTTGGTTAAAAACAATTTTTTTCATTTTTATGAAATATAAAACTTTTGTTAATTTTTAAAGCTTTTGAAAATATGAATAAAAACTAAATTTAATTTAAATTAAAGCCTAACTGTCCTCTCAATACGTAATACACTACCAGTGATCACAAAATTTAAAAATTAATACAAATTTTAATATTTATTTTGTACTTAAATTCATGTTTTGCGTCACTCTATCGGTAGTTATCTATCAATTGTACCCAAAGGGATGACATTTCACGTTTCACCCCTTTTATAGCAAATATAAACCAAAAATACTTAAGATTTGAATAAATATTTGTTTTGAACTCAAAACTAATGATTGATTTTTATTTGAAATAAAAAATTACAAAACATTTGATATTTTTGTTACAAATGTTGTGTTAATTGAAAATTTGAGAAACACTTGAATTCATTTCCTAATTTCCGGTTGTGTTTGGGTTCAAAATGATTGCATTCTTGTAACCCAAGGTATTGTCGGACATACCCTTTGACGACAATCCCAGTGCAAACCAATACCTTATCTTTAGCTAAATATTTAATGGTTTGCGATGTCTTTCCAATGCATTCCTCTGAAAGGAAAGGCGGATCAGCTATCACTGCATCAAAACACTTCTCACTAAACCTGTCTTTCAATGACTCATCTAAGGGTTGGTTGTAGTCATAGAAGACATAATTTAAGGGGTATTTCGTTTGAAACCTTCGGTCGAATTCAAACAAAACTAAATCAATGTTTGAATTGTTTTCACATTTATTTAACTTTTTATATAAAGCGTCGAAAAGTGTTGGACAAGAGATACACGCAATCCGTTTGTGCAAAGATGTTGTCTTATCTTCAGTACTGTCTTCAGTGTTGCCATCAATTCGTATATTCAATGCTTTCATCACTTCATCGGACAGATAGTCAGCGGTGTCTTCGGTGTACCAAAACTGACTCAATTGCTGTAAAGATACCATTAGTTAGGGTTGGGATCAGTGTTGGGGTTGGGGTTGGGGTTAGGGATGGGGTTATGTTATACCCAATTCTCTTCAATATAACCATTGGTTTCATTAATTCCCTCAGAATTTAGTGTTGAAATGCTTTCCGAATAAAACTCTTTCAATGCTTTCAATGTCTGCTCTGATAGACATATATCTGGATCTGTTTGACCATCAATTGGACCATCAATTGGACCATCAATTGGACCATCGGTTAGACCAGTAGTTTGTTCATCAGTTTGTCCACCAGTCTGGCCATCAGTGTGTCCACCGGTGTGTCCATGGGTTTCATTGCTTAACATTTTGTTAATAAATTTATAAATTCATATAATTTTGAAGTTTTGTTGACTTTTTTGATGAAAAACGTGAAAACATTTGAAGAGTTAGTGATTTATGTAACCATTGATGACATCTGTTATCAAAATATTTAATAAACATCACTTCAATTGATCCAAAACTTGTGTCTAATGAAATGAATTCAAAGATTGAAAGCATGAGATGGAGTGATAGTCAGGCCATCGATGGCTACAAATGATTCACAAAAATATATTTATTTAAACATTATTTGAAAAAAATATCAAAACTTTATTAAAAATAATTCAAAACTCAAAGAATTTCTTTCATTTTGTCTGAAATTGATTGCAATTTATGTTTGCATTCAATCAAACACTTCTCTATGCCTTCTCTTCTGTCACTCTCTGACCAAATGTCCCGATTTTTGTCCACCAAAACGGTGACTGAATTTATGGCTAATTTACTCGAAGACAACACTCGAAGTGCTTTTGTTTCGTCCAAAACCGCGATTTCGTTATATTCTTCGGCGAGAAGTAAACAATGTCTCAAAACTTCTTCAACTGTTTGAGAGTTTTTATGCCAAACATTGGATTGAATGGCATTTCGATGACATTTCTGCAGACATTGAATCACTTTTTCCATGTCTTCCACCTTATTATTGATCAATAGTTTTGCATAAAGTCTCCACATATTAGTGCTTCCATTACTTGTGGCGCCGACTCTACCGAACAATTCTTGTGCTTTTGAGGCCAGTCTTGCGGCCGAATCATTATTTCGGTCTAATATTTGGCCACAAATAGCGTTGACTAATATCTCAGCGACTTTGTCGTCAATATATTGACCCTTAATGTCAATCAATCGATGCCAGGCATGGATGGTCTCTGAAAAGGCGCCGACGTCTACACAGACAGCGATATAGTTGTCCCAAATCTTCCATTCATTGTAATTACATTTAATGGCTTCTTGTAATGTCTTAAACGATCGCCACTTTTGACCCAATAATATGTACGCTTTGGACAGATTATTCCAGGCCTCAAAGCTATTGGCCTCAAACTGCAAGACCCGTCGATAAGCAGACGCCGCCAACTCGTAGTCTTCGGTAGTCATCGCAGCAAAAGCCAAACGAAACCAAACGTCGGTTTGCATTGAATTCAAATCAACCGATCGTTTAAAGTATGGAATGCTTTCTGAATATTGTTTTAATTGGAAGTAATGATTGCCTAAAGACTTCTGTGCTCTCGGATACGAGTGCTCAGACAGTTCCCATGACTTTTCATAGCATGACATGTCATCTGTGGCGTCACCTAAAAGGCAGTATAGATATGGTGTCTCTTTTGTCTTCAACTGATCCCTTATTATGGCCTCTGCTTTGTCCCGACGGCCGACTCTGAAGAATAAATAATAATTAAATCAAAGACTAAATCAATAATTCAATCAATAATTCAATCCCTAATGCCTTACCTGTGATAGCATTGAATGATTTCTTCCCACAAATTGAGTCTTAAATATATATCTAAAGCCGATTTAGTGACTCCAAGAGAGACCAAAATTTCGGCCAAATGTCTCTCAAGAATCCAAAACGGGTTGGAAAGCACTGAATAGAAATATCGCAGTCTTTGAGAGCAATTGAGTCGTGAATTGCGGACACAATCAACCAATTCATTGATTTGAGTCATTGAACGCTCGACTCTTCTTCTCGACTCCTTCTGGAGTAAACTTCTTAAGAGAAGGCATACCATAAGAATCGACCAATTATTGCATCTTTGGATCAAAAACTCTAAATAGGACTCAATCTCTTCGGACAAGAGTTCATCAGAAGTCGAACCAATCATTTGCGAAGACTTAATGAACGATAACATCAAAGTCTGTTCCACTTCTGTGAGACCTAAGTCTTTGTTATCTTCTTCGGCGTCTAAAGACATGAATTTCACGCTTTGGAGTAAAGTGTCGTCATTTAGGACCACATTCTTCGGCAAATCGTTGTTTACTTTCAAAGCATTCAAACTTTGACTTTCAGTTGAATTTCTATTGATTTTAACCCTTAGTTGTGAAACAGGTTTTTGTTGGTATTGAGTCCTCACACCTAAAGCACCCGACAATTCAATGGTTAGACCCGATAACTGCTCAACGCTTTGTGAATATGTCTTAACTCTTTCAATGTCTTTGAACCACAAGAATGTGTTCAACAGTTCAACAAATAATTGGATTTTTAAATGTTTGTCAAAATCGTTGTTATTTTGGATCAACTCTTGGATAACCTTCTCTTGGGATAGGATTTCACAAAAGAGTGTATTTGAAGGAAATGTTACCGAAATTTGATGAATAATAGCGGATCTGATTCGCCATAAGTGGTAAAGAAGATTGTCTTCAGATATAAACGCTTGGATTTCAATGAATCCAAAACGAGATGACTTCAGAAGTGATACACTTCTGGCCATTGAATAGCACTCTTCGCCATCGATGTCCAACTTATAGTCATTTCTTGTCATCAAATCATTTATAAATTGCAAACAATTATCAAATTTAATGTCATTTTCAATAAAATTAATAAAATTATTGAAAACATATAATTGAAGACAAGATATGGAGGAATAGATGACATAACGGATCAATTGGTCTCTACTTAGACATAGTTTGTCTTCAATTGTCTTTAAATTGTTTTCATTTAATCCACAATTAATTTCAATCAATAATTGTTTAATCAATTGATTGTCCAAAACATCACAAAAATTACATTCAATTAAGTCTTCAATGAATTTGTTTTCAATTTCATTGCAATTGTGTTTCAATTCATTCAATAAATAGTCGTTTAATTCAATCATTATTTTAATTACAATTCAATTGTATTTCAAAATCGCTTTAAATGTAAACAAAAACACGTTTTCTGTGAAATACTGAACATATAGTACGTGACATGGAATAAAGGGGAAGGGGTTTGTGTTTGAAGTAGACTATTATTAGCATGGTTACTTTCAAATACTCTATTTCTCTCCCTATCCTCCCTATCCTCCCTATCCTGACGAGTAAATTGTAGTGAAAATTAATGTGATTTATATAAAATGTGAAATCATTTATAAAAACAAAATAATTATATCTTAATTGCGATCCGAATATGAATTCCTATCAAAGGTTTCACAGAATATAAGAAAAACACTGAAAAACATCGAAAATAAGACTAAAAACTCAAATCTTATTAAATTTAGTGACAAATAATGGTTAACTGAAAACAGTATTGAAATCATTATAACATTAAGTCTATTAAACATTTAATAATTAAACGATTTTGTTGTCTATTGTTTCACATTTATATACATTTTGGACTCAATTCAGACAAATTGAAAGCATTTCCAACTCTATTGACATTTCATTTCATTTTATATCTCTTTTATAAAATATAATAGTCGTTAGGATTTACACATATTTTTTAGATGACCAACAAATTGACTACAAATTAGGATAAAAGGATTACTTTTACATTGCTTTTACATTGTTGCTATTACTATGACGTTATGCGTGACACAGAATCATCTTGTTAAATTAGTCATAACACTGCATATGCCAGTAGTGATGTAACATCACTGATGTGTATCAATATTGTTGTCATTTGAAGACAGGTTTTCAAATATTGATTGCAATTATTTGTTGCTGTAATTGAAGTGAAATAAAATGTTTGTCTGAAATGTAAATCAATTTCTCATTTCGTTTCACTTTTATTGCATCAGAGGTTACGCCCAAACAGTAGACGTCTCAGAGTCTCAGACGTCGGACAGTGTTTTGCCATTCATTGCAATCATTCACTGATTCATACATTTATTATAAATATATTTTAAACACAAAAACAATATTTAATTAAAATATCGTTTAATTTCAAACCATTTTCCTTCAATACCACCAAAAGATTGACCAAAAATGTACACCAATTCAAGTGTACGGTTGGACACAATCAGTGGACACAACCAGAAGTTGTCATCTCTTTCTCAAATAGAGTTAAGTGTTTCGGCCCGACATCTAATCAATCGGGACTTGACCTCCAAGTCTGACCCGCAATGTATTGTTTACATCAGACATGGATTGAGTGACAAATACATTGAAATCGGAAGAACGGAAGTAATAAAAGACAACTTAAACCCGGATTGGGTGAAGAAGTTTGACATTCAATTCAAGTTCAATGAAAGCCAACTCTTGAAGTTTGAGATCTGGGACGTCGACCCCATCTCCGGCAATGAATTCTTGGGCCAAATCTCTACAGAATTGGCCGCAATTCTGGCCACAAAAGGCGGTACATATCACCAGAAACTCACGACTGGAGGAAGAAGTCCGCGAAGATTTGGCGGAGAAATGCTTATCAGAGCCGAAGAGTTGTCGGCAAACAAACAAATAGTTTTGATGTCTTTCTCGGCCTCTAATTTGGAAAAAAAGGATTTCTTTGGCAAATCTGATCCGTATTTGACGTTTTCAAAGGCCAACAAAGACGTGTCCTTTAGTGTCGTTCATAAGACTGAAGTCATTAAAAACAATTTAAACCCCAATTGGAAACCATTTAATATAAAAGTGCAACAGTTATGTGGAGGGGATTATGAGAGGGGTATAAAAATAGATTGTTATGATTGGGATGAGAACAGCGCTCACGACCTCATTGGGTCTTTTACCACAAATCTTCGTCGACTAACAGCCGGTCCGTCGCAACAGAATATCTATGAAGTAATTAACCCAAAGAAAGCACAGAAGAAGAAAAACTCAGGAATTGTTACTTTGAATAAAATCTCAGTCACAGAAGAGGTGTCTTTCCTCGACTACGTTCGCGGCGGCACTCAAATGCATTTTGTGGTCGCCGTTGACTTCACGGCATCCAATGGTGATCCGCGAGATCCCCGTTCTCTGCACGCAGTCGACCACTATTCCGGTCGTCCCAATCAATATGAGACTGCTTTGAGATCTGTCGGAGAAATTATCAAATCATATGACACACAGGGATTGTTCCCGAGCTATGGATTTGGTGCTAAGTTGCACAACGGACAGGTCTCACATCTATTCCCCCTTAACAACAATATGTCGTATCCCTACTGTCGAGGAATTGATGAAATCGTCAGTTCCTATAAGTCAACACTGAATTCCGTTTCACTTCACGGGCCGACAAACTTCGCGCCCGTTATTAACAACACGGCGTCGATTGCCCAACGATTTCAAGACGGGAAACACTATTTTGTTCTTCTCATCATAACTGACGGCGTTATCAGTGATATGAACGAAACACTGGACGCTATCGTCAGCTCATCTGCACTTCCGTTGTCTATAATAATCATCGGTTTGTATAAAACATTTCAAATATTTTTAAACTCTTTTTGATTTCAAAACATTTTATTTCTCTATTAAGGCGTCGGAAATGCGGACTTCAGTGCAATGGACTTCTTAGACGGGGACGGGACTACACTTGTTTCAAGAGGAAGAAGAGCGCACAGGGATATCGTTCAGGTATTTAATTGATAGTAAATTATAAACAATTCATTAATTATTTTAATTTCAATTAAAAGTTCGTTCCTTTGAATCGGTTTTTGTCGTCTGATTGGCAGCACAACCAGTTTGAGTTGGGTCGGGCGGTATTGGCAGAGATTCCGCAACAGTTTCTGCATTTCATGCAAAGTCGAGGATTCAAACCCTCGAGTCCTGGTCAGGGCGGGAGCGCTGGTATATTCCCAGAGCCAACAGGGAATGAAGCGAAGGAACCGACGCCTTCTATATATCCTTCTGTCCCCTCACAACCCAATCCATATCCCACTCCTTCTGGACCCCAAAATCCTCCTTACACTTCAGCACCAACTCAATCTGGTTACCCGTCTAATACATCTTATCCTTCATACCCGAGTGCTCCCAATACTAATCCATCTGTTGGTTACCCATCAAATACTGCCAACCCTTACCCTCCGAACACTGCCAACCCTTACCCTTCTAGTCCTGCCAACCCGTATCCTCCTAATACTGCCAACCCTTACCCGTCATATCCAAGTGCTCCCAATACTAATCCATCTGTTGGTTACCCACCAAACATTGCCAATCCTTACCCTCCAAGCAATGTTAGTCCTCATCCTCCGAATGTTTCCAACCCTTATTCTACAAATACTGCCATTCCTTACCCATCAGATGCATCAAACCCATACACACCTAACCATTCAAATGGTACCAGTTCACAACAACCCTATCCCAACACAGGTGCCAATTCATCTCCACTCCATACTGGTTATCCTCCGGCCCCAAGTGCTCCGCCTTCTTATTAATAATACCTTTACTACTCTATACTTCGGATCTTTTGACACAATATATACTCATTTATTGTTTTCAAACAAAACGCATAAAAAAATCTCATTTTTGAATATTTTCACATCAATTGTGAGAATTATATTGAAAACTGTTTTTAACTTTTCTTTTAAAACCAAATTTATTATACATTTATATCCAAAGAACTAATGAATGACTAAAAACTGAACAAATATTTTATTAAATGTTAAAAATGTGAAATAATTTAATGATTTTGTTATATGTTATAAATGTTATCATAAGTGCCAACAAATAAAGCCTTTATTTTGCATTCAATTTTCTTTTCATTGCTTTTATGTAATATTTAATTCATTAAATGATTGTTTGAAATAAAAGTCAATTCAAAACCAAATGATAACACATTTTATACACAATTTGAATGAAATCACTTGAAATACAATACTTTTCTAAATCATAGTTATATTAATTATATTTATAATCAAATCTTCAAATATATAAACATTTAATTAACCAATAATTTCATTACATTTTTGTATTTTTATTCATTTTTTATTTTCACATTAAATTAATTGCCTAAAGAATGACTTAAAAACTGACCAAGTTGCAGTTTCTATTCGAGAAGCTAGAATTTGACGTAATGTGTGCTCTATTGAAATGTGTATGTATAGAATCTATACTGTAGATTCCCAATATAACCAGGGTAACACAATTCTTATAAATATTTTTGTTGTTTTGATATTTTTAAAACAGGTTTTTCACTATTCATTGCATATATTTGTCGATCAGTTGTACTGGATCTGTTTTTCAAAAAGTAAGTCGTCTCTATGTCTGAGACTTAGTCCCATAAGGGAATACAATTTTGTGGTTTTTAATTTCAGTTTTCCGAAGGAAATTGAAATATATAGTTTGATCGCGATGTGTGTGTGTGTGTGTGTGTGTGTG
>JAQGAT010000524.1:0-28945 GCA_034687845.1 Pantelozetes paolii | reverse complement strand
ATTTCACATGATTTGGTAAGTCTTTAACCGATAAATTGAATAAAACAGGTGAACCAACCCCTCCTTGAGGGACACCACTAGTAATATAGTGTGGGTTAGAAATAGTATTATTATATAAAACGGATTGTTTTCTGTTAAACAGATATTCCTCTAAAATCCTAAGACAGTCACTTCTGATACCACTTTCATAACACTTTTCTAATATTGTTTGAAAGGTTATGCAATCAAAAGCACTCCTGAGGTCTAAAAATACAATATCTAAACACAGAATGTTTTGGTCATTAAAACTATTAGTTATTGAGAATAATAAGTCAATGATTTGATGGCTAGTGCTATACCCGGGTCTAAACCCATACTGACATTTGGGTATTATATGATTTTTGTAAATAAAAGCAGAAATATTATTAAAAATCAATTTTGAAAACAATTTTAAAATATTTGGTTCAATAGATACCGGTCTATAGGACTCAATGTTATCCTTATTTTTGCCCTTTTTATGTATAGGTATAACAGTAACTGCTTTGAGATTATTAGGAATGGATTTAAAACTAATCATTGAATTAAATAATTGAAATAAAATTTTACTAAAAGTTTCCGGACATTTCTTCAACAAGAGTGAGGGTATGTCTGAATTAATTGAACATTTGTTTGCATCAAATGCTAATAACTCTCGCAATACATCTGTTTGACTGATTTGATAGTTATTTAACATTTCATAGTTTAAACTACTATTGAATATATCATATACTGGTTGTGAAAAACCACTGAAATTATTGAAAAAATGTTGAGAAAAGCCCTCACATATAGATTCAGGGTTTTGTAACAATTGGTTATTATATTTAAAAATTAAACCATTTTGTGAACAATTGTTTTGTTTTATGTGTTTATACAATGTTTTCAAATTATCTGATTTTTCAATAAATCTATTGATTTTTTGTGAATGAAATATCTCTAGCATTGCATTAATTTTTTGATACAAATAATTGACACAAAAATAATAATAAATATCATTTGTTTGGAGAAAATGTTTGAATAGTTTTCTTTTGAGTATTATTTTCTGTTTTATATCTTTTGGCAAAAAGTTTGACTTAATTTTAATTGTTTTCAAACTAAAGGTACACTTAATTAGTGATTGAATTTCTGAGACTATTTTGTTATAAATATCGTTAATATTAAAATTATTTGCAAATATTGATTGCCATTGAAAGCAATTCAAACGATTTCTAAATACTTCTAAATCATTGTCATTGAAGTCATAAAATGTTTTAGTTTTAGAAATTTGTTGTGTTTTTTGTAAATTTAGTTTAAACTCAATCATAAAATGATCACAACTTTCACTAATATTATCTCTAATTTGAAGATCAGTTATGATATCATTATTATTAGTGATTACTAAATCTATTAATGACTTGTTTTGAGAGTATTTATTATTTGTTGGATAAGTATATGAAATGACATTTTGTTTAAATCCTATTCCGTTGAGAATATTATGAAAATATTTTACTATTGTTTTGTTGTTGTCTTTGCAGTTGATGTTAAAATCACCACAAATAATGATTTTATGATTAATATATTTGTCATTAATTTCATTGATAACTATTTCAAACTCATCTAATTGTGTTGTATTAGGGTTTGGTGGTATATATACAGAGATTAACAACAGTTTTGTGTTTTTTATAAACATTTCAACAAAAATTGATTCAAAACTTTGTGTATTATATTCAATTAAAATTGATTTATATATTGATTTTACCCCTAATATCACACCACCGCCTCTATTATTACGGTCATTCCTGTATATTATGTACTGATCTGATATCATATGATTTGTTACACAACTGTCCAAAAATGTTTCGCACCCGAAGAAAATATCGATGTCTACTGTAGTTAATAAGGCATTGAATTGAGACAACTTATTCTTAAGACTACGAAAGTTCAATGAAATAACTGTTAATAATTTGGTTTGAAGTGGTATTGAGGGTTTGGGTATTGGACTGTGTGTTTTGATGGGTATGGGTATTGGATTATGGGTTGTGATGGGTATCGGTTTAGATGTTGGTTTGATGTGAAATGTGGTGTTTTCCCTAAAAAACTGTTTGAAAATTCACTAAATTTGTGTATATTTTGAGGAAAATAAGTGAATTGAGATGTGCTGGGTATTGGGGAATGAAAGGGCATTGGTGACATTTGTTGATTATGATTGTTATTGAAATGTTTGGTTGGGTTATAATTTTGATTTCTGTTGTTTTGTGTATATCTATTGTTGTAAATGGACTTATCATTGTTGAAATTGTTTCGCCTCTGGTTGTAGTGATTATGTAGTCCTTGTCCTCCAGACCTATGATTGTTTGCCTTTGGTTTCATATTTCTATTTCTTTGAAAACTTGACTCCACTTTTGCATCAATTGATTCCACTTTCGCATCCATTTTAATCATTTTGTCGAAAATAAAGTCGAGTTTGTCTTCAGTTGAAAGTTTTACAAACTTAACGTTGAATTCATTATCAATATCCTGAAGTTCAGTAGTAGTAGTGTTGATGTCATTTGTGATTGTATTGCTGTTATTTCCACCCACTGAACTATCAAGGTCTATCGATTGACTTTGATTTGTAGGCGTATTTAAATGACCTTTCACTACATCATTGGATTTGTTAATTAAATTGTTTTTATTTATTAAATTGTTGACAATTTTCTTAATATTTTCCAATGATTTCTCCACTTTTTCCGCCTTATCTTTGCTGATCTTTGATGACTTAATAATACTCACAATTAAATCAAATTCAGTTTTAAAATTATTTGAAGACATATTTATGCCTGTTCACTCACTCACTCAAGACTCACTGATTATAATTCAAATATTGTTTAATTAAAATCAACAAAAGCATTGAATTTTTTTAAAAAAATTTAATGTTTTAAATTTTTTACTATTTTAATGATTTTAAAAATACAATTGACTTTTAAGACCCCTCTTAGAATTGTTCAGTTACTGTGGTCCAAAAGGTCAACCATTAAAACACCCTGGTATTAATTTTGACCTTTATGATCAGGTCTGGTTGGTCGGTGGGAAGGGTACATTTATGTGCTGTAGCCAAACCATACTTAACTCCTGGGTATGTCTACTCAAATCTACTTAAAGCTACAAATCTATCGTATCTTTCATTAAGACTTAACTTTATATTAATTTATATACAAATCCTATAAAAATATTATCATTTAATTTGTGGCCAATAGTTGACTGACTTGTGATTCTGACTCTTAGTTGTGTTCAAAGTGTCATTCAATTCACACATTATTTTAAAAATGTTTAAATATTTTTGTAAAAAATGTTTTATTTGTTTTGAAATAAGTTATTATTTTTACAATATTAGGGAAAAAGTGATTCATTTATAACTAATTTTATATAAAATTCATTTCAAATATATTTTTATACATTAATTCACAAAAACAATAATTCATTCAAACTTTTGGTCACTTTTTGACAAAAAATTGCAATTTATTTAAAAATTTGTTTTCATTTTGTTTTAAAACTAAAGTTCTGTCCAAACATTAAGACTCTTTTGATAATGACTTCACGTAAACATAATTTCAATTAAATTATTGACAAAAAGTGATAAAAAAACAAAAATAACAAAAAATAGTGAAAAAAGAATTGTTTTATAAATTTTAAGCAAAACTTTATTTATAGTAAAATTGAAAACAAAATGAATGCAAATATTAATGAGATTTTAATGAATGAAATGATAACTACATTAAACACTACATCACTGGCCGATCGGCGCACACCCTGTGCCTCAACGCCGAGAGGTGTGGCCACCCATTGGTTGGTTGTGATTGTAATAGTCATACAATTGCTGTTGTGTTGGCATAAAGTTCTGTTGCGGACTGAATGTGATGTTATGTGCGAATGCATTGACGCCGACAGCGCCGGCATAGTGTTGGGTCGGGTTCTGTGGCGTCGGTAGGAAACCCACGTATTGGTTGATCTGCTGTTGTCTAATAACGTTAGCACTTTGTGCCGCCTGTAGTTGTTGTGCACCAGCGGTATAGGGATTATAGTTTCCGTTGTAATACTGCTGGAAAGGCTGTGCTGTCGGCACCGACTGATTGGTTGCTGGCATTTGACTGTAGTATTGACTCCCTCTCTGCAACTGCTGTTGCGATGGGAACTGCTTTCCATACCTCTGACCCGAACTTTGACCGAATTGTTGGCCGTATTGTAGTGTCGGTGCCATCAATGGGTTGTTTGACTGAAGACCTGATGTAAACAATATAAGCGTTAATTCAATTTAAAGGACAGTTGGTTTAAAGTACACAAACCCTGGTGTGGAACCGGTGGTTGAGGTAAGGGTTCATTCAATCCATTAGTCATTTGTTGTAATTTCGAAATAGAGTTCGAATGAGATTTGTTTCGATGACTTCTATGTGAAGTGGTTTGAGAGGAATGGATGGTTGGGACCACCGGTGCCACCACTGGAGGCGCGATAGGTGTGGGCATAGGATCTACAATCCCAGGCATTGTTTGATGCATTCGTGATATCTTTGATGTGACGACGGGTGAAGAGGGCTGTTGTGTCTGTGGTTGAGGTGACGGCACGTGAATGAACTGTTGGGGCGACTGTTGTGGTGGTAATGGTGTCGACGGTTGTGAGTGTGTGTGAGATGGAGACGATTGGTGTGATTGTGGTCCTAATGGAGAGTAGATCTGTTGCGGAGTCATCGGTGAGGACACAACGTAATGAACAGGTGGTTGAGATTGAGGCGCACTGAGTGTCGAACCCCTGTTTGACTGTTGTATTGGTTGTGATATATGTGTTTGCATTGAGGGGACGGTAGTCACAGGTATAGAGACTGACAACTGATTCGATGGAATCATCGGTTGTATCGTCGGCTCTGATATCATCTCAGATGTCAACTGACTTTGCGGTTCAGCTGTCGGCACAGGTATTGTCACTAAAGGCTCAGTTGGTTCGACATTCAATGGTTTGTCGTTTTGTTCGTTAGTCTTATAAATGAAATCAAAATTCAATATAAAAATCAATAAAAACATTGATTTGAATGGAAATACCTGTTCTGTCAGTGCTTTGGCCACACATTCCTGTGGTTTGTCTTTATTGCAGTCATTGTTGTTATTATAGCTGTGATTATGATTCACATCGTTGTCATCGTCGGACTCATTGGCATTGACGACAGCCCTCTGCCACCTGTGCTTCTTTGGAATGGCTGTCATCCTCTGGGTATCACATATAAGTGGTTTGTCTTCAGTGCTGTCCAACGGTTCCAAAGAATCACTTTTCTTGTTATCAATACTACTGTTGTTGTCATTGTTTTCAATGTTCTGTTCACTACTTGTCTCACAATTGTCTGCGTTTTCATCACATTTGGACTTAAGCTCAGAAACAGTTCCCAAATCAGAGACACTGTTACCAGAGTTGACGTCAGTCTTGAGATCACAATTAGAGGACTCTTTCGGTGAGATATTTGAGTCACAATTGGTTTGCCTTTCCGTTGACTCTTCGTCGCACTCAATGGTCTCAGTGTTGTCGACGTCGTTATCATTATTGATGTCATTCTTCACACTATTGGGTCCTAAGTATAGGTCATCGCACTGTCCGTTCACTTCATGCAGATCTGAAGGACTTTTCTCCTTCTGAATGGAACGCATGATCTCCTCTTCAGTCTCTTCCTCTGTGGCCGAGTCGTCGTCGTCTTGCGATTGTTGAGACGCCGGTGCAGAGCGTGAGTCGTCTTCATCTTCAGAAACGTGTCTTTGAGAGTCCTCGTCGTCCGCATCGGTCTTATTCTTGTTCTTATTGTTCCTTCGCTTCCGTTTCCTTCCGTGATATGCTTTATACCAACGGCGCCGACGCTTCTTCTTGAATTCCTCCAATAGTGGTGTGTTCTCATTGATCACCGGTTCCTCCCGTTCCACGATTGGCATATTTGCGTAGAACTCCTCGGGTATGATAACACCCGGCGGTGGGATCAGTGGTGTCCAACGCAGGCATTCCTCATCCAATTTGATTCGTGGCCTTTGAAGGCATTTGAGAACACTTGGACTCAAACCCAATGACCAACTGTTGGGACAAAACAAAAGTCAATTGATTTGAACATAAAATACAAGTCTTTTGAGACAAACCTTCCGTTCGTTTTGGCGATGACTTTGAACTGATTGAGTGTTGCACTGATGTCGTGGACATTCATTCCTGTGGCCGAAGATATCTCTTCTATTGTTGTCTTCTGTCGCTCGAGAATGAATGTAACAATAGTTGACTTCCAGAAGGATTGGTACGAAATTTTGCCCAAATCTGAGAGCGGCTTCTCTGGTGTTCCCGTCAGACCCTCTTTGCGGGACAACAGATACGAGAACTCAATGAGAAAGCGTCCGAAACCGCACCGTTGGTATTGGGGTAAAGTCATAATACAGGACACGTTATACCGTTGGGCGCAGTGTTTCTCCTTTGAAAAATAGCCGACAAAATGACACCCTTTTGGACAGAGAGTTGAAATTAAGTACAAAACACTTTCCATTAAAAACAAAACCCAAACCTTTGCTGTCATTAATGGTGAGGACATAGAAGAGGAACGGCTCGACGTCGTAGTAGAGGGTCTTGTGGTCTAAAAACAGTTTCGCTAATAAACACAGGTTTTGGCAATAGATTTTGGACACCAGTCCGTCCACTTCAAACACAGACAACTCCACCACTTCCTCATCGATCGGCAGCTTATGTTTAGCTCTATATATCTCAGTGGCCGGGGGTTGGAATAAATCGCACTTTTTCTACATTAATAAAAACAAAACAATTAACTGATTGTCACAACAGAGCACCGGAAGAATGGTCTCAAACCTTATGTCTTTCCAAAACGGAACTGCTTTTCATGTATTTGAGGCAAAACTCGCAAATAAAGAGTTTCTGAAGTCTCACGTATTCCTGAGGATATGGCGATGAATACCAGGTCTCGATCTCATATTTCCCGAACTCTATGGCCGCCGGACATCGCATCGCCGGCTGAGCGCCAGGAGATGCCATTGAAGTGGTCTGTTCTAACGGTGTCTTCTCTGTGTTGTCCTGAAATACAAAACCAATTAAACACTGAATAAAAACCAAAAATATTCAAAACATTACTTTATTTTCGCACAAAATGTTTGGCTGTCTCTTCAGTGGCGTCAATATAGTGGTCACAAAATGTCGTTCCGCTTCCTCTTGTGCTCTCTTAAACATTTCCTTATCGGCTTCGGTGGGAATATTTGAAGGAAGTGTTCGCATCGGAGGTGATATTGGAATCGGTGTCGGTTTGGGTACCGTTGCTGTCGGTGTCCTCACCGGTCGCGGACTCTTCGTTACCACAGGCTTTCTCACCGAAACTGATTGCCGTTTTCTGAAACTCATTCTACTGGCAGACAAAGACCGAGATTTTGGTTTAGGCGAAGGAACGGGTGATTCAATCAGTTCCACAGCCTTTGGTTTCTTAACACTTCTTTTTGGCGTCGATTTGATGACTGATTCCACTTTCGGTTGTTTCGATGGCTTTGTGTCTTCGATCTGAAGAATAGATTTAAATGAAAAACAAATGCAAAAACGGAAACACTGTTTGAAATACCATATCATTGGAGTCGTTGTCCAGATCTTCGGGAACCGCAAAACTATTCCTCGACTTTCGTCTATTAGAAGGCGTGAAGTACTGCGAGAGACCGTCTTTCAAGCACTTGACGACTGAATTGTTGGCGTTTTCCTCTTCGGTATCAAAAGACTCTTCAGTTAAATCCAACTTTCGTTTCACTGACTTTTGTGGCACTGATTTGAGGACTGCTTTGCTTTCAATCGGTCTTTAATTGAAATAAAAATACAAAAAGTGATCAAAAATATCAAACAATTACTTATTGGCAGACATTTTCAACTCTTCCTCCGCTTTCAGTGTTTCCGCTTTCTCGGCCTCTTTGCTGGCCTTCGCCGCAGCCCTCCTTTCCCTCTGTTTTCGGGCCTTTTCCGCGTTTTTAATCAGTTTCTCGGCCTTCAGTTGTGCCTCACTTTTGACCACTTTCTGGATCTTCTGTCTAAACGTCTCTTTAGGTTTCGGCGGACTTTCAGTCACTGTATTTGTTTTGGTACTAATGGTATGAATGGACACACTTTGCGATGACTTCTTCGGTGATTTGGCCACAGGTTTGGGCTGACAGTCATCGCAAACGTATTTTGAGACTAAAAACACAAATGAAAAACAAATCAATTTGTGATGCAATCAAACACTCAATTGAAATAAGAAATGTCTTTTTTCACACATAAACAGTAAAACAAGACATGAATTGAAGTGAAAATCAATTAAACAATCGTTTGATTAGTATTTCAACGAAAACATCAAAACATTTAAACATTTACTCAAAAATAAAATGAAAACACATTTCGTAAACGTTTTATGAGTTTTGCGTTCAATGTATGAGTCGTTCAAACATTATGTGACGACTTTTGCCCCTTATTTTAAGCGCCAATAAATACCCCTTAATTTAAATGCAATTAATCCCTAATACTGTTCACAGTTTTAGCCCCTATTCTCATATCAATTAATTATTTCCTAATTTAGACATCACTCCAAAGTGTGATTGAAATGATACGGGTGTTCACCTGTCAGTGCATAAGTGTTGAACTGTATATAAATTGGCGCCCAATTAGAGGTCAACTGTTTTTTATAGACTACCAGTGCTTTAGGTTTTGTTAAATCAATTGAAAGTAGTTTTCATTTAAACAAAATTATGAATCAATTGATTGAATGCAGTATTGATTGCATTGATAAGCATAAGACCTGTCTTATAAATAAAACTCCCGCTCATTATCGCACAGTTATATCGTTTGCGAAAGGAATGCATAATTGCTGTCAAAATCAGGTCATAATTGAATGCATTTATAAATTCAGTTAAAAATACAAATAAATTAATAAAAACTATAAAAAACTGTTTTCACTGAAAATGTAAACAAAAAAGTGAAAGAAATTTCAAAAACAAAACATTTTTTGCAATAAAAACACAAAAAAAATAATTTTAACAAAAAATTGATTTTTTTCTCAAAAACGACAAAAACTTTATAAAAAAATGTAAGAAATGATTGAAAACCTGTGAAAGTGTTCGCAAGTCTAACACACTTTGAATGAAATCCTTTGTCACAAACACTGCATATAATGAGTTCGTCGTCGTGTTGTCCACAAACCGGACAGACCTTACAGTTAGGGCACTCCCAGTGCGCGCTCTCTTTAATCCTCTTCAGCAGTTGATCCGAACACTTGAGACAAGTGATGGCGTGACCAGAGTTTCCACATAAGGAACAGGTGATCATCTCATCGTTATCTCCAGTACTGCCACACATTCCACACCTCTTTAACTGTTGAACACTTTGTGACGGTTTTCGGCATTTAGGCGATGAGTGTGACTGCGGTTGAGATGGCTTTTCAACTACTGCTGCAACTATTGGTGAAACTATTGGCGCAACTATTAATGGTTCAGATATGGGTGCGACAGATGAAGGAATGATAGACGAAGGCATGTAAGTGTTGGCCACAACTGTTGATATACTTTCTTCAATACTCATCAGAGAAGAGGTCGGCTTTTCTTCAGCAGAAGGTCTTTTGCGGGACCTTTTCTGAGGATTCGCCTCAACTAAAACTAAAGGGAAAGTAGTGTTAAATAAATATTGAAAACAAACCCTTAATTGAAAATCTTTACCGGAATTTGAATTAATTTGTGGCGAATTCGGAGTGTTTTGAGTCAGAGTTATGGGAAACGGAGTGATTGGCAACGGTTTGGGTAAAACTATTTTAGGAGTATTTGCTGTTGACCTGCGTTTGGGCTTCGGGTTATTGATCTGGTTTTCAATTGTCTTATTTGTGTCCAATTCAAGCAATTCTTGATTTTCGCACAATTGTACTGAACTCTTGACAGTACTCTCAATGGTGTCAGTGATTGACTCTAAAGAACTCATATTAGTTGCGGTCACAGGAGTGCTGACAACAACTGTCCCAATGATTAACGACTCGTCTTTTGAGACACTTTTCTTATTATTTGTCACTTTCTTTCGCGGAGAACGAGATTTAGTGACACTTTTCTTCATCTCTTCATTTGCCGGCACTTTATTGCTATCATTAGTGCTGTCCTTATATAGAGTTAACAGTTCTGTCACTAATTGTCAAAACGAAAGCATAAAAGGCATTAAAAAACAGTTAAATAATGTAAACATCAAAACAACTCTTACTTTCATTATTTGACTCAACATTAACACTGAAAACCTTTTTATTATCATTTGATGGCGTGATTGCAGTGATTGGCGGACCAGTGCTTGACAGTGGAGTGATTGGCTTAACTCTAGATCTCTTGGGATTAGTGATTGCAACGACAGGAACCGCAGAATTTAATTCCCGATAAGATATCAATCCCTTATCGTTGTCTACTTTTTGCAATAGGTTTCTGGCAATCATGTCATTGAGTGCCGACTCAATGCCCTCTTTGAACCCGAATTCTGGGAATTTGTCTTTGATTTTACTGCAGATATTGTACAGCCGTTCCACAGATGGCCTCTGCTTTTGGCGTTTGATTTTACCGATAGATAAGAGGATCTGTCGATCGGATTCAGTGATCGGTATATCCAATGATATGCTTTCCGTCGGTTTGGGTTTCGGTGCTATTCATTGGGAATTTCAATGCAATTAATAAATGGTTTGTTTGATATGAAAAAGGGGTTAAAATTAAATATAAAAATCAATTTCTTATCCCTTTTTAGTGATAAAACGTTTCAAAAAATACTGTAATTGAAATAAAATCGCAAAAAATGATGAAAACTTTGAAATTAATGTAAATTTTGATCACTTTTTCAATACTTTATCGCAATTTCATTAATAACAACATTTTTACCCCCTTTTATGTTAAAACATTTTTATCCCCTTTTCTATGAAAGCATATTTAAAACACTTAAAGCAATCATTCATTTGATTAGAAAAATGAGTAAATTATTTCAAATTTAAGGGAAATGACAGTAAAAACCCCTGAAATAAGTCTAAATTAAATGCAAAACAAATACCCCTTTTCCTGCTCTTCGGTGGACTACTGGAGACTAATTTAATTTTAGAGCCTTTGCCTGAACTGAGGCTCAGCTGTGGAGGAGTGGCAGCAAAACCACCGGCGCTGCCGAAGAGATGCACTGAAGAGCCGATGATCTTCTGGTGATTGAGATTAGTTGTCATCAAATTGTCTGAAATAAAGGACTCGTTGTTTGAGTTAAAGTCATAAATATTACTATTAATTGAATTATTGTTGAAATTATTGTCGATCTTCTCATTAGAACTCAATTCTTGTCTTAAGTTCTTGTCTTCAAACGAGTCGTTAGTCGTCGAAGAGTTCTCTTCACCGGAGATGTCGTCCTCTGAAGAGGAATCACTTCCAGAGGAAGAGGAGGTCGAAGAAGCCATTGAAGACATTATCAATGCTTTCACACAAATGTAAACAAACTTTTCATTTGATTAAAGGGTGTAAAACACAATATAAACTCATTTAAGGGGTATTTCTCAGCAATTTATTAATTGATTCATAGTTTTTGTGCACAAAAGTGATGGAGAAATGTAAATAAAAAATATACTTATTATTCACAATTTATTTGCAATAAAATCAATGATTATATTAATTATGATTTAAATTAAGACTTAATTGTAAATCAAATCTCAAATCAAAAGTTGTTTTTTTGATTCACAGAAGAAGTGATTAATTTTTAATACATTTTATCCGTAAATAAAAAATCATTTTTTGTGAAACACAAACAAAATATTAATTTTTAAACTCAATTACAAATTAATGTAAAAAAAACTTTTGAAAAAAATTACTAAAACACTATTTATATGATAAAGTAATTGTATTTTTATTAAATTAATGTAAATATTATTAAATTTAATTTAAATTACAAATAATTAATCAATTGATTGAATGAATGCTTAATTGTTTTGTTGTTTAATATTTTGTTAATCAATTGACTTATCATTGAATAAATAATAGACAAAACAAATGGCGGTTTCAATGGTTTTCATAGGTTTTCATACAAACAATCACTTATTTCAATCATATTTTACATTACATTGGAATTACATTTCACTTTATTTAGACAAATATTTTTACCAAACTTTTGGTACTATTTTAAACCTGTTTTACATTGCTTTCAATACAACTCTCTGTATTAAAAGGGATTATTGTTTTGCCGCTAAAATTGTTTCAAAAACTTGATTTTAAAATATTTTTCAGTGGGAATAAGGGGTTCAGAAATAATAAACCATATTCCTATACATATTGTAAATTGAGCATGCTTATATGCTTATATGCTTATATGCTTATATTGTCTTAATTAGTATTGTCCTTTAGGTGTTCACATTTGTGTCATCTCTGAGACATAGGTATAATAGGATTGGCCTTCAAATCAATGTTTGTATAAATTTAAATACAAATTCAATTGATTTTTAGATTAAGAGCCGGTTTTTCACTCAAACTTCGGATCATTTTCACCGACTTTTCGTTATAGTGTCTGAAAAACAGATTTATTTCACATTAAAACTATTTTTTTTCTCAAAAGTCTTGCATTTATTTCAATAAAATACAACTTTTTCTACAATTGATACAAAAATTGATATAAAATTATCTAATAAATTGAAATTGCTGCATTTCTACAAATTTGGCATTGATAACATTTATTTTAAAATGTTCCTAATCCTACATATTTTTTGATAAGTGAGAGATAACTTATCATGGTGAATTCATTAGAAACGGTTAATTTATTCTGACATTTTAAATTTCTAATTCATTGACAGTTTACATATAACTAGAAAATATTAGATTCATAGATAGTAATATTAAATTAGCATGTTAAAATAATTAATAATTTGAATGATCCGGTTTAAATTAATGTCAGAATTTAAGAATAATTGATTACTGAATGCAAAACGTTATTAATTAATGAATAAACTGATTCACAAATTCTCAATCAATTTCTGCCATATTTTTAAAGGAATTTTACTTTCAGTTAATGTTTTGTCCAAACATTACGTAAAACATATTTAAATCCCTTTTATATTGAAAACAATTGAAAACATTTGAAGACATTTCACTCCAATTGAGTCCCAATTGAGTCATAATTGATGTACTGTTTGAACAAAAAGGCAAAACACGTTATCACAGGCTTTGCGTCAGAAAAAGTCGATTCAATGTTAGACTAAAATGTGTTTTAATTTTCATATCTTTTCTCAAAATTCAAATAAATATTAAATTATTTACAAAAAAAGACTTAATTTTTCAATGATTTGAATATTTTGTGTGTATTTTGTGTCACAAACACTGAATTCAGTGATAATTGAAAACAAGAAATCAATTAAAAGATCCAAAAAAATAGATAATAAAAGACAAACCACTTCTTCCGAAGCGATGGACAGAACCTTGTCTTCAATGGAGAGTCCCTTAAGTTCTTTGTCATCTCTGGGCTCTTACGGCCAAATCGGGGGTCAAATACAGTCCCCATATCTGGCTTTCGACCCCTTATTGCTTGAATCAAATGCCAACAAATCTGAGTTCATATTCCCCGACGGCGGCCATCGGGCCAATAGAGGCCGCTTTGAGTTGGCCTTCAGTCAAATCGGGTCTTCAGTGATGACCGGCGCAGGCATTGGCGGTGCGGTCGGCGTTATTAGGGGTATGTCTTGTCCTGCACTGTGTTTGCCGTTATTTAATCGTTTGTTTGTTTCAATTCAGGGGTAAAAGCGGTTTCGGCACTAAAGGAGTCATTTTCTGTCCAAAGATCACAATTACTTAATTACATCACCAAAAACGGCGCTTCAATGGCCAACACCTTCGGAACGATAGCATTGGTCTATTCGGCGATCGGTGTCGGACTGTCCTTCGTTCAGGACTCTAACGATGACCTCAACACAGTGTGTGCGGCCGTATCTACGGGTGCTCTTTATGGGGGACTCTCAGAACCGCCGACAAATAAAAGTACAGAAAAAGCGCTTTCAATGGGTTTGTAATCAAAACTATTAATCATTGAATGAGTTATTGAATTGTATTTTACACTAAAAGGTCGTAAACTCTGGCAAATAAAGGTCAGGCGATCGGCTATCGGTGCTGCCATTGGACTGTCGGCTGCGGCCGCGTATGTGTTGTTATTAAATAAAGAGAAATATTTGAAGAAATAATTAACTTTTGGTTAGTTTTTAGGATTATTTGAAATATTATTGAATTATAAATACTTTGTATTTAATAGTAATGAAAACAAATTTAGAAATAAATATAACAATTCATTCATCGGTTTCACACCCTTTGAAGGCTTTTGCACCCTTTGGGGGGCATTCATAGCCTTTAGAGTTTCATAGAGTTATATAAAATATATAGTTTTAACCAATAATTAGATTAAAATGAAATGTTTTTTCATTATTTTGTTTCAATTTCTTTGATTTCAATCACTTTTTGAACAGAAAATCATATTTTTGTTTAACTTTTAGTCTATTTTTACAAAAATCTCATTAAAAGTCAATTGTTTTCAATGCTTTCGGCCGTTATTTGTGACGAGAGTTGTGTTGTTTTGCAACAAAGGCTTAAATGGATTGAAGTATTGGTGAATAATAAGCCGTTTTTGGAATCAATGAAACGATTGGTGTTTCCACTGAACGTGGGATTGGATTACCGTTTGTTTGCAATGTTTTGGTCTGTATTTCAGTCTTGTATTCAATGAAATGAAAACAATATCTGAATTACTATTGAATTAAAGGTAAGAAAGCCTTTCTATACAAACATATGCTTTGAATGTAAGCTATAATTAAATGTTTATTTCAGTTATGTTTTAATTAATCGTTAATTCAGTGAACAATTAGTTTTCATTTTATGTCACTTTTGGTCAAAAATATTTCAATTGGTTTTCAAAATCAGTTTTTTTGACCAAAAATTGTTGTCATTTTTGTCTTTGAATTGATTTTCAGTTTTAATTAGTTTTTAATAATTTTATTGACTTTTAATTTAATTAAAGATTTTTTGTTTTCTTTGACTTATCTTTCAAATCGTTTTCACTATTAATGAAAGTATTGTTTAGTTTTTAATTGAAATTTGATTTTGATTTTAAAATCTCTTATAAAATGTGAAAATTGTTTTGAATTTTCATTTTTAAAGATATTTTTATTTAATCTCTTAATTGAATGAATCTTTTCCTCAGTTTTAGTAATGATTTGAATTTAGTTTTACTGTAAAAATGTATTTCAACTGAAGTGACAGTAAAACTAAAATCTGTTTTACAGTTAATTCACAGCTTTTTTAGACTCAAAACATTGATTGTAAAACAAAACTTCATTTTTTGGTTCAATAAATACAACAATTATTTTACACTTAATTTAAATAATATTCAAATTTCACTTCAAATTTCTTATTATATCTGAGTTTTAGATATTATTTGTTTAATAATTATGTTTTAAATGTCTTTAAAATCCAATCATTTGTTAAATATTATGTAAACTTTGATTTTATTTAAAGTTTTTTTCCGATTAATAGTTATATAACTTTTTATACCTTTTCTTCTTCACTATTACTCTTGAAGTGTGAAAAGCCCTGAAGTCTTCAAACACTTATCTATTTATTGATGTTTTTGTCATAAATTAGTTGTTTGTTTCACTTGAAGTGTAATTAAGACTTGATTTTCATTTAGTTTACTATTATTTTGCTTAAGATTTATGCCTTAATTATCTATGAATTGTTGTTTTGAAATCATATTTGACAGACATTTCCTGGATTTCAGTTTTGATTTTAAAAAAAGTTTAATTGAATATTAAATTTGTTGAAAATTGTTGAAAGTGTTGACCCATTTATGCGATCAATAATTAATACAAAACTAAGTTATTTCTTACTTCTTGTGATTGTTATCATAAATAACCCCCTTTTTAGTGATCGTCTGATTATGCAATGAATTAAAATATTTTTTGAATTTTAAGCAAATATTTATGAATTTTGTGATAAAATCATAAATTTTATGATTGTTTTTGTGTTTAGTTTTATTTCAATCCAAACTTCACTCAATTTAATGTGAATTCAATTCAAATGATTTTATTTTTATAATTTTTTATCAGTTTTTCGTTACAAAAATATTTCAGTCGTTTATTGATATAAATGTTAAGAAAATAAAGTCATTAAAGCTTTGAAGCCATTTGTTATCAAAGCTTTTAATAAAGGTATAAAAAGATGATTAAAATCCCATTAGAATATTAACATTTTGACCCCCTTTAAAGTGTTTAACCCCTTAAACCATGTTACAGCACTTGTCAGCCCTGTATTGATACAATAAATTGAAGTAATTATGAAACCATAAGATCTCTATTAATAAAGAGTTATTAAACACTTAATAAACATTTGTTTTTAAATAACTCTTTTGTAGTTATTAAACAATTTTTGTTTTCCCCCTTCAGACTGAACACACAGTTTGGTATACAATAAACAAATTGAAATAACATCTGATTCTCATTATGTGAATCACACTATCGTTAAGGGTTATCAACAGTTGCACTGAATATTTCAAATGTAATTTCAAATACAATTTCAAATGAAATTGTGTTTAGTTTTAAAGTAGTTTAAAATTTTTATGAATTGTTATCAAAATTGTTAATTGTATTGAAACTCTCCCCTCATATTATTACCCCTTAATTATGACCTCTAAGAACATGTTTTAATTAATTTATTGGTCAAACAATTTCACAATCAATTCAATAGTTATTAAAATAAATAACATATTGAGAGCTCAACTCAAGACCCCATTCCTATATAACTCTGAAATTGAGGTAATTTTACAAACATTTCAAATCATTTGTGATTTGAGATCGCTTTCAATAACAATGAAACTCATTATGTATGAGAAAATTGTTGAACTGATTATACGATTGATTTCACCTTTCATTTTGGTTATTGTGGGCCAAAAACGACCAAAACTTTTGATTTTGAAATCAATTTGATTTCAATTACTGTCAAAATTAGTTTCTATTCAAAGACTTAACGATTAGTTTCTCATATTATTGCGTAAAACAGAGCGAAAAATATTGAAACCAATGTTTTTACAAACTTTTGATTCAGTTTTTCATTCATTGATAGGCCTTTGAGACTCAAAAATGTTTTATTGATTTTTGTGTAAATGTTTGTGCATTTCATCTCAAACTATGATAAAATTAATTTAAATAATAATTACTTTTATTTATGAAAATCTGATAAAAACTGTATTTCTCTGTCAAAGTCATTGACATTCAATAAGTGTTTGCATTCTGTCATTAAATTAACGTTTATTCACATAATAGTCAAAAATATTAGTCATTTATTCATTGATAAAATAATTTTCAATTTTTTCAAAACGATTGTCTAATTTCACTGTTTTATATTGTTTCATCGAAATAACCTTGTTGCTCTTCCTGTGTTGAGTGTAACAAGGTGCTTCTGTGCTATATTTCTGATAGATTGACTTTAAATTGAAATTAATTTCAAACTAATAGGACTTTTACGTCATTAACATAAATAATGATTATTTAAATCGTATTTTCAAAACCATTTTAATAATGATTTCATGTTTGCCTTGAATTCAGGCTTTAATTCATTTAAACATTTTTCTCAACACTTCTCTAATATTTGTCAAACAGTTATCAAAATCAGTGTTTATTCGCATTCAAAGTGTAAGACATGGACCACAATATGGACCATAGTATGCATCACACGGACCACAACTCTGCACCCGTGGAAATGGAAACCCACGACCACAGCGGACATGTGGGCACAACTATGGACCCGCATATGGACCACACCGGCGGTCAACACATGATGACTATGTACTTTCATACAGACATTGGCGGCGATTACGTATTATTTAAAAATTGGAGACCAGACACACCGGGAGGTCAGTTGGATATGACATCTATTTGACAATCATTTACTCTTTTATTAGTTTGATGTTTGAGTTCACACAGGAATTGGAGTTTTAGGTTATAATTGATTATTAGTTTAAATCTAAAAACAATTTGAGAATTGATTTCTGAATTAATTGATCGATAATTGGATCAAAATATTTAGTATTGAACTCAAAGTGAACTCATATTTTTAGATCTCATTTTTAGGCCGTATTTGTCGTCAATTTGTTAAACAATTAATTGAATTCATGAATGACTTTCAGTTTTGAAATATTTGTTTTAAACCCCTGATTATCACTGAAGAACACCTCTGTCTCAACTGTCTATCAATTTAGGTGTTAAAACAGTTGTGATTTTAAGTTAGGGGTAAAAATCAGTTAAAACCCCTTTTGTTTAAAAATAATTTGAAGTTTTTGACAATTTCTTTGTTATTTTTAAACAAAAGTAATGAATCGCACAAACGATTGGAAAATAATAATCATTTGATAATTAAATTGCATTTAATTTACAAATAATTGCCAAAAATTAGAGAAAAATATGAGATAATTGTCGTTCACTTTAGACATGGTTTGGACCTGTTTTGTGATATTTCTGTTGGGAGTCATATACGAAGGCCTTAAGTATTATCGGGAATATCTGATGAAGTCCTGGAGAGTAACCACTTATTACGTATCGGACACTCCAAACGGCATCCGAACCAATGGCAACACAATCCCCGGCCGCGAGAATAAGAGTGAAATGTATGTATTTGTGGTTAAATTCAATTTGAATTGAGTTTTAAATTACTTTTACATCAAAACAGATACAAAAAGATGTTTTCGTGTCCACACCTGTTGCAGACGTGTCTACATATGATCCAGTTCTTCATATCCTATCTATTAATGCTAGTCTTTATGACATACAATGTCTACCTTTGCATATCAGTGCTGATCGGCGCTGGCGTCGGATATTTCCTTTTTGGTTGGTATAAATCAACTGCCGTTGACATCACAGAGCACTGTCATTGAATAAATCATCAAATCTGAGACCAAAGCCTAAACCCATAGATAATTGTTGTCTTAATTTTGGCTAACATTTCAAATATTTGTCACATATTTTGCTCTAAAAATCATTTCTTACTTTCCGTTCATTTATTTTGTGTTTTATTGTCTAATGTTTTGTGCAATCAATTGATTATTTATTATTGAAATTGAATTTACTTTTAAAACAAATATACAAATATTAGCCAAAAGTTTTCATCAAAGGCTCAAAACCTGTTGTGAATTAAATCTGTTATTAAATCTCAATATATATTATGTGAACAAAAAAAGATAAAAAAAAATTTAGTTTTTGTGAGATTTTTTGAATTTATTTTATTTTTTACAAATATTTTATGAATTATTGAATTAATTATTGAATTATTCAATGAAATAGTGATTTGAATGAAGTTTTTGATCAAAAAGTGTTTTAATATTATTATTATTATTCAAACATTTATTAATAAAAAATTGTTTCAACTATTAAAATATTATTTTCTAATAAAATACCCCTTCTTTGCAATACAGGGCTCTTTTTGGATCAATATTCTTGATTGAGTTGGATTTTGTGACATTTGTTACCATGGTTATAATTTAAATTAATTTCAAAAATAGGTTATGTAAATGAAAATGTATTGAAAACTACTGTATAGTGTGTATCACATATTGTGGTTATATTGACCCTGACTCAGGGTCCCTGAGCTAATGATCAGAGTAATTCAATTGAAAACATCATTAAAAATGATTTGTTTAAATGTATTATAAATAATTGAATTAATAATGTTTTGAATGAATGCCAAAAATGATTTCCCTCATATAAAAATGAATCACCAACCACAATTGTTTACTGTATTGTCAATATCAGGGCAATTCAATTATCTTAATGTTAATAAACGTTATCTTTGAATGAAAACTGATTATAATTTTCTCACGAAATATAAGTCTCTTTTTACACATAAATATAATGAAATTGCGTTTAAATGTTGTGTAAAATAGTACCAAACGATGAGTTGTTGTTAACAACAATAAAGTGCCGAAAAATAAAAGCAGTTTTAAAGCATTTGTTGTTTTGTTGTTGTGTTTAGTGAACCAATGGTTAAGACTTTTTGAATGCATTTGTTGTCCAAACCATTGATTAAATCATTGATTAAACCATTGATTAGATAATTAAGACTTTAATTAGTCATCAATTGATTGCTTTCCGGACTTAAAGACAAAACGATTGAAAAGAGGTTTTGTTTTTCGCAATAATTTGTTTGTGATTTACAGACGATTCAAATCAATGGCCGACTCATCGCAAACACAATCATCTGATCATTGGGTGAGCTCTTCATCGATGATCACCGACTCTTCAGACATATCCGATGGTCAGCTGAACTCAATGTCGTCGACAAACAGTGGTTTTATAGCTCCCTCTCCGCCCCCTATGTCTCACTCGCCGTCCATTCAGTCGATGGAAAGGTTAGAACAGGAGAACAGAGTCCTGAAGATAGAGATCGAGACTTTGAAGCTTAGGATCAAGTCTTTGATTGAAGAGAACAAGGCTTTGAGACGGGCGTCGGTGTCCATACAGGCGAAGGCAGAACAGGAGGAGGAGTTTATCTCTAATACACTGTTGAAGCGGATCCAAGTGCTGAAGAAGGAAAAGGAGACTTTGGCTCTCAATTATGAACACGAAGAGGAGTGTCTGACCAATGACTTGAGCCGTAAACTCAATCAATTGAGAGCCGAAAAGGTGACCAAATGTTTCCGTCTTTTATAACCCTTTGTATTGTTTTGTCATTAATTTCAGTGTTTTTTGAAATCAAATGTATTTTTAGTGTTTTTTATTCAAACAAAAACACAAAAAGTGTTTCAAATCTCAGAAAATGTCTGTCATTTCACTTGTTTTGTGCAAAATTGAAGTCAAAGTTGTTTTTCAGACCTTTTTTTGTCAATTCATTTAAAATACAATTATTTTTGACTTTATTTTCATTTCTTTTTACAAATCTATTCAATTGAATGCAAAACCCATTGAAGTCTGACTTTAAGTCTCGTTTTGTTTGTCAATAATTAAGGCATTAATTGAAGCGATATTTTAAGTCAATAATTGATTGCTTATTAAACGTTTGAATATATTTACCCCTTTAGGTGCAATTGGAGCGCACCCTTGAGCAGGAACAGGAGGCTCTGGTCAACAAATTGATGCGAAAGATTGAAAAGCTAGAGAACGAGACACAACAGAAGCAAAACAATCTTGAACAGTTGAAGAAGGAGAAGATTGAGTTGGAGAACACCCTGGAACAGGAACAGGAGGCTCTGGTCAACAAATTGTGGAAACGGATGGACAAACTTGAGTCCGAGAAAAGGGTTCTTCAGAACAAATTAGAAGATTTCAATAAAAGCGGAGGTATTTTGAGTACATTTCCTATCATTTCAATGAATAAATCATTTGTTATTTGTTTTTAATATCTTTTTCCAAATGATTTGATTTTGCACTCAATTGTGTCTTCAAATACCGGTTCCCTTAAAATGATTGCCATTTTTGAATTCAAATCTAATTATTAGTGTGTTTTCGCATAAATTATTTTCTCATTACTTGTTATGGATTTCAATCATTAGAGACATTCCGATGCCTTAAATCTGACTCTACTTTGAATATCATTACTATTTTCTTTCAAACTTTATTTATATTCCTTTTCAGTGTCTCACTGATTGTCTGTCCATTGATTGCAAGCGCAGTTGTTTTTTTAATTTATACAAAGACATTGAAAAATGCGATCATTTTCTCATTGAGTCTAATATTACAGATAATAAGTGTTTAATAAAAACAAGTTTTAGACTATTTTTAGATTCAATTCTTGTGTCAAATACTTTATATTCAAATTTAATTTAGTTTTTATGACAAAACAAATTTTGTTTTCATTAGACTTTAGGTTTTAGTTAACGACTGAACGAAAAATAGTTTTCAATTGTTTTTTAGAGCAAAATGTCTTCAAATTTAGTTTTAATTATCTATTAATTGTTTTCTTTCATTAATTATGTGATGAATAAACAGAAAATGAATTTTAACGCAAACTGTATGTCATTTTGTCTACATTTGAATCGTTATCCCAAAAACTTATTACTCATTTTGTTGTTGAAATGTTTTTCAATGTTTGTCTTTACATGACTTGAATTCATAACTGTCTGACAATTCAATGATCTCTAACTCTATATAACTATTGAGTAATTAATTTTCATATAATTAGTTGAAAGAAGTGTTTGTTTTTGTATTTCATTAACCATTTGATTGAATTTTTCTCTTTTTATTGTTTGTTTAGTTGTTTTGAATACAAATTAGTTATTAAATAGTTTTTTATATTTTATTTTTTTTCAAATGAATTTCAGTTTTTATACAAATGTTCTCAAAATTTGAGATATTTTTCAATTATTTTTAATCAGAAATAGAAAACTATTCATTCATTGAAAACATATTTCACTTTGAGTTTTGTTTTTAGATTTTATTTGAAATATTATCGACTCTTAAAGTGTTTTTAAGGATTGTATTCACAATATATGGCATTAATTATAGTATTATTAGACGTGTTTGCAGTCGAAAGGCAATGAAAAGTGGTTTTTGTATTGAATTTTTCCGTTAAACTGAATATTGAATGCAATTATCATTTGATAAACGCATTGAAATTGTTATCAATTTTTATGTTTGAATAAGTTTTGCGTTCAATTCATTCAGTGCTCACGAAAACTCTGTTTTTCATACTCAAACACATTATCTATTATTTTGTTAACTTTTGGGACCTTTTTGTGACTTTACTTAAAAATAATACAAAAGTTTATAAATAAATGAAAATATCGTTTGATTTTCAATAATTTTTATTCATATCAGACATATTTATGGCCCACCAATCGGGTCAATCAACACCAGCCCAGTCTCCCGGCCCGCAACCAATGAGTCCGGCCTCGTCTATGGGCTGTCCATCGCCTGCACCTCCTGTCCATCCGTCTGGAGACCCAATCCAGCTCTCAATGCATGTCCAGACGCTACGCAATGAAGTCTCAAAACTCAAGTCACAGTTATTATTGGCGGAAAAGGAGCACAAACTAAATATGGATCGGTTCGAGAAGGAGGAAAGGGAACAAAGGGAACAGAATATTAGGCTTCAGAGGAAACTGCAATTAGAAATGGAGAGAAGGGAACAGTTGTGTCGACACTTGAGGTCTGTTTTTGTTGTTGTCTTTCATTTGATTTATTTTTCTTTTCATACAAACAGTGAGTCCGAGTCCTCACTAGAGATGGACGAAGAGAGACAATTCAATGAACAGGTGATGTCTCACCACTCAATGCCGTCTCCCCGACCCCGAACACTGTCATCACCAGTGCCGCCGACAATACCAATGAACAGTTCAGTGGTGACGCCGATCACAAACAGACCGATAAGCCCTCAATGCCAGCAGCAGTGCCCTAATTGTGGCCATTCCTTCCCACTCCAGTCGTCGCCTATATTTGTGGCCAAATCTCTGCCGACAAACAAAGAAAAACCGTTTATTAAACCCAATTAGACGTCAATTCAAACCATTATTTGTTTTTTGCTCTTAATTTCCACTTTTTTTTGTCTTTTTTTAAGTTATTATAAAAACATTTTAATTATTAATTCAAAACTGAATGTCATTTCTGTTATCAAAAAGATTGCAAACAATATATGATAACAAGTGTTTTGATGTTTTCTCCCATTCCTTAAAGTGTTTCTTAAACACATTTCCTTTTATCCATTAATTGCCCCCTTTTTTACTAATAAAACACAATTGTTATGAAAAGAAGTGTTAATTTTGAAAACAATTGTCATTTCAGTGACAAAACAGTTGACAAACAAATAGTTTTAAACGATTTGTGATTTTCTACTCATTGCTAACCATTGCTAACAAAGTCTATGAAATATTTCTCAACTCTTTCGGTAACCTTTGGTCAGAATTTTCATTTCAAATAAGGTTTTATTGATTTTGTGGATAAAAATGACACAATTTTGTTGTTAAACCGGTTTTAAACACAAATTATTATCAATTGATTCAAAGATTTTTCATTACTTTTGATTTTTTTTAAATTTTATAATTGAATGTAATTTTTATTGTTTTCCCAAAAAGTAATCGATATTTGAGTTTTATTTCCGTATTATTGATAGCTTTTTGTCATTGAATTCAATATTGATTTTTTGAGTCTAACAGTCGTTTGAAGAGATATTTAATTGTAATTATCATTGGATTTGCAGTAAAACTGTTTTTATGTTAACTTTTTTTCTAATCAAAGGTTTTTATATTTTATGTAATTATTGATTAAAAACGAAATAAAAATTCAATTTTTTTCTAAACCAAAGCAAAAGTTGATTAAAACGTTAAAACAATTTTTAGTTTCAATCACTTCTTTGACTTTGATTTTCAATAAACAAATTGTTTTTTAATTTTCTTTTTCTGAACGATATTTCAGATAATTTTTTTGATAACTGTTTTGAAGACTTAATAATTAAGTCTTAATTGATATAAAATTTTATTTTAAAACTTTTGATTTCAAACAATGACTGATATTTTAGTGATTAATTTATTAAATATGAACAATGTCATTTTAACATCAAATATTAGACTAATCACTTTGTATTGGGTCTCAAGTGACCGACAATACCCTACATTCCTGATGAGCCCACAGATAAGTCATCTATAATAGCAATGATTGTCTGATTTTGCGCATAATTTATATATCAGTCAATCATTCCGTGAATTAGTTTACATTAAACTCTAGTCCTGTTGTTCAGAGTATTTCAGTTTCATTAATGAAATGAAATTTCAATTTTTATATCAAAAAGAGTCAATCATTTGATCAAAAAGTTCTTCAATTCATTAAATATTTAATATAAAAGCAATAATAAGTAGTTTTTTGTTTATTTAATCAATTATTTAGTTTAAGATTTGTAAACGTTTTTGACATTAGTTAGAGATTAGACGTAAAAGTCTTGTGAGAAAAGTCAAAGTCTGTCAAAGTTTGCAATTATTTACTAATCAATCAGAAAATATATCGCAAATAGTTTTCAACAAATATTAAAATGAATTCAAAGACTATTTTTATCCTCTTTTTGTTGGTTCCGTCGCTTTTGGCCATTGATATATCCAGAGTCAAAAGACAATCAACTGATGGCACAGTCGGTAACTTTGGTAAGAGTTTGGACTTTGAAATCATTTATTTACTGTTTTTATAAATTGATTGTCAAATCTTAAGCCTCGACTTCAGCCCAGAGATTCACTAATTTCTTATCCGACTCCTGGAACTCATTGAGAAACACCCTTTCCATAGGAAATCTCGAAACCCAGTCCAGAATAAATCAAATTCAGTCTAATTTGACTGAATTGAGAGCAAACATAGTGAACGCGAGCGCCGATACGGCACAGGAAATGATGGCTAGACTACAGAATATGGCGCAAAGACTAAACTCTGTTCTTAGAGAACGGGCAGACAATGACCAGAATCTCGTCACCCGTTTATATCATATGATTTCAAATAGGATGAGTAATGCAAGCAATCAAACGGCCGCTACTCTCAAACAGGCGTTCACTTCCGCCACAAGAACTATGGCTGAGAACTACTCGGGTTTAGCCAACAGTTCAATACAAATGGCATCAGATTTAGTGAATAGAAGTAAACCTTTGTTTAACAATGCAATGATTAGAGCGGGGAATGACACCAATCGGGCAGTGATTGCGGCCAACACTGCCATTGAAGCCATTAGAAACCACACCCAACCCATTAGTTCTGGCGCTCAACAGATTGCCGCTAACTTGGCTACAAGTGCTCAAAGTCTCTCTCATCGACTCAGAGATCTTATGAATCAAACGACTACTGAAGCTGAAGTGCAGACCACCTCAAGAGTAGATCAGTTCAGACAAACTGCTGAACAGACTCTTCACAATCTGAAGACAAATATCAATAATTTGAGTCACAGTTTGGGTCAGTTCTCAGTCAGTAGTGGTGGTAATGAAGAAAATGATGAAAATAATGAGATCAATGTCATTCAATCAGTCTCTAAATCGCTGACCAAAGAGGTTGAAGAACTCCAGAATCAGATTCAGTCGTTTCAAAACCAAAGTACAAATAATTAAACAAAAGTTTTTGAAATTATTTCAAGAAATTCATTGACTTTTTATAAAATTAATAAAATATCTGATTTTTTAAAACAAAAATTTGTCAATAATTTAGTTGTGATTTAAATCTTTATATATTTTTTGTATTTCATTCAAAAGTTTTGAATAAAAGTTTAATTTTTGTGTAAATTTATGTTTAATTTTCAGTTTTTCTGTTGTATTTTCAATGTTAGGATGAGTTTACAAATGATTTCTGATATTCTGATATAGAGTTTAAGAGTCCGTCCTTTGAATCGTTGATAACAAGTGACAAAAAATTGTCAAAATGTTTAAGACTTACTATATTTCGCAATCCATAACAAATATTATAAATACCCTGATGATAAATATCCTGATTATAGAAATAGTTTTGTAAAATAAACTATTTATTTGTAAACTTTTATCGAAATTCACTCTTCATTTAATTAAATCCAGATTAAAGTTCAAAACAATTTCTTTCAACAAATTAATTGAATTTAAATTTACTAAAAATATTTTAAAATTTTAATTACACTCAAAATTATTTAATCCTATTATTGAGTCTATGAATGTCACTATTGTTTCAGCCATTTATAGCCATTTATAGGTATTCTTGGTATATATTTCGTAAATGTTTAATTCAATTATAGTTTTATTAGATACTGTATATTGAAAATTTATTTGAACATGCTTCATTAACAAGAGTCAAATATTTAAATTATCTATTTTTAATTTGAATTAAAATATAATCTGGTCAAAATAGTTTGCACTAAAAATTATTTTCAGACATTTTTGTAATAATTTAATTGAAATCCAAACAAACAATTAAATCTTCTATTGATATATCGATTATTGGGTTAATTAACATTGGACATGTTACATGTACAGTGCTTGAACATTTTAAAACTTTTCTTAATTTTGTGTGCAATTATATGAATTATATTCTATGATTAATAAGAAATATATTTTCAAATGACTAACAAATGATTGAAAACAAAAATATTTATTTGATTTGTATATTACTTAAAGTTATCTCTGAATTCAAAGTCCGAGTTATAATTGATGTTTACGTGTATTAATAGTGATATATAAATAAATCAATCAAAAAGTTATCATTAATTAAAATATTTTTATATTTATCACAAAATATCTATTCGTTAATGAATTTTTAATTTTTAAAAATCTGTAAAACTATTTAAAACTTTGGAAATATTCTTAATGTTAACTCAAGTCTCAATAAATTGTGATTTTTTAGTGTTTAATATTTTACAAATAAAAAGATTTGACGAAAATCCAGACATTAATGAAATAAATGCAAATAATTTTGTTTACATTGAAATCCATGCAAAAATATATTAGAAATCAATTGACAATCAATTCATTCATTGAAATTAGTTTTTATATATAAATGAAAACTTTTGATTCAAAAGTCAGGAAATTCTTTAAGAATTGCTTAAAATAAAGAAAAAATTGAAAATATATTTTGAAAACAAATATTATATTCAACTATAAGTTGTCATGTATTGAGTAAATGACGGAAAATTAGAGCAAAACTTGATAAACATATTTACAAATAAACTATTGATTTGTGTTTTGTTAATCATATTTAGGTATAAATAGTGTTTGAAGTGTTTCAGTGAAAACATTTAATCTCAGGATTTCTTAACAAAGTTTTCAAATATTTTAAAATCTTTTCATTTCTTTTATTTTAATTCAAAATCTATAATGAATTGCAAATCAATTTTATTCACTGTTTTGTTTGGTATAGCTTTTGCCGGTGTTGTTAAAAGGGAAGTGGATTCAAGTGCTCAGACAACTGCTGTACCCATTGAACAGTCGACAAATGCATCGGTTGTTGAAATTACTAATGAAATCCTGGATGAGTCGACCACTGTTGAGGCTACCAGTGCTCCGATCAATGAAGAGACAACAACAGAGATTGTGACTCAAATGCCAATCACCGAAGCTATTACTGTAGCGGAAGCACAGACTGAAACAACCACTCCGTCTGAAGAGACAGAAACACCAACGCCTACAACACCAGCACCGAGTATAGCACCGGAAGGTAGGCTCCAAATTTAAAAATAAATTAAATTGTGATCAACTTTATCATAAATATTTAGCACAACCTAATCCGGCTGAAGAAGCACAGGTAGATCAGACACTGGCAGATCAGCCAACGTTTAATGAATCTCAATCTGATAATGAAGTGTTAATAGCAATGGAAACGGTGACAAATCCAGTGCCCGTTGACTCATCCACTACACCTTCGGCTGAACCACAAACATTACCACCAACTCAACCAACTGTGCAGAAGAGCACTCTTGCAAATGATTCAAATGAAAGCAATGAGTCTAATGAGTCAAATGAATCTCAAACACAACAGTCATCGGCGGCCACACCAACGAGTGCTCCGACAACAACAGAACAGCCCTCATCTCCAACAACGACAGCACAGGACAGCACAGCACAGGAAGGCATCAAATAAATGAATATTTAAATAATTTTATTAACCATTCAATCATTTTATCATTTATTTCATAGACTTTATGGAAAATTAGAGTATTTTTTCAATGTTTGATAAAATTATGAATGAATTCAATAATTATTTATTAATTTCTATGAAATTTTAATTCAATGTTTAGTTTGATATAAAATTGTATTAAAATAAATGCAAATAAATATAATATTTGTGAAATTAATAACTGCTAAAAATTCTTCTTGATAAAATGTTATTTATATAATATTCAAATTCATAAATAAAAATACCAAGACAATTTTGTTAGACTTGTTTGAATTTGTAGAGTTTGGTTACATAAAGAAAATAAGGTTGAGGTGACGATAGGGTCCCAAATTATATGATACATGATTTTAGAGTAGTTT
>JAQGAT010000523.1:0-28966 GCA_034687845.1 Pantelozetes paolii | reverse complement strand
GAGAGAGAGAGAGAGAGAGAGAGAGAGAGAGAGAGAGAGATGTGAATCTATAATTTTGTACTTAACTTATCTGGCATTTGAATATAATCAGTGATATTTGACAGCGCAGTTGGATTTCTATTCTGTAAAAGCAGACATCAATTCCTTACCTGTTATGCAATTAATAATAATATTTATTTTGTTTATGATTTTGCGTTTAAAATATTAAAAACATTTAAATACCAATCAATTAAACGGTTGGTCGTTATTATGATTAATCAAACTCTGTATCAAATTATTGATAATTATCGACAAAACGATTATTCGATGAGAATTGGTGCAGGGGTAATTATTAAATTACTTTTTGAAATGTTATACATCTGTCGGTTAAAGAGATAATTATAACTATATTTAACATACAATTAGTTATTATTTATCCATTGAATTGAAATTAAAATTTTTCTCTCAATTGAATGAAAAACATAAAAAGAGTTTATATTTTTCCTATTATTCAATGATTTATATATAATTGAAGTGTTTCTGCCATTCCGTTGGCAATTATACCCCTAATTGTTGCCTCAGTTTATGTGATAAATATTGAATTAAAATGAAATGATATTTAATTTACAAATGAGTTGACAATCAAAATAACATCTCGTTTGCAGTGATGGCTAAACAGAAGATATATAATTCAAGTTCAGGGGTATTGAGGGGTTAAAGCAAATGGATAGCCTCTGGGCATTGAATAGCTATTTAATTAATGATTTTTTGCTGCCTTCAAAAATAACCTTTCTTATTATTACTGCTCATTAATTTTTATGATAATTAATTATTGATTATACAGTTATACAGTAGTTTTCATAAGTAATTCAAGTCTTTTAATATAAATATTGGGAAATAATGTCTGAATTGATCGCAAAAACAATCCCAAAAATGCCTTATTATTAGTTCATAGATGTGCTTGCGCTCAATAAAAGCCTATTGTTATTGAAGTTTATGAAAACAACACTAATATAAACCAGAAATTATTTATTTTATGCATTTTCTTACGTAATTTCAGACTTCAATCAAATGATAAATAATTTTAATCCACACAAAAATGTTTATCAAATGTTTGATATTTATCTCAATATTAATTGCATTTCAGAGAAAAAAATAACATTTCTTCTTTTGCCGAAGATTTACATTAAAAGGACTGCAAAAACCGCTTCAGTTTAGTATATCTTTCATGAAATCAATCAAACGTTTAGTAAAAAAATATTTTAAAATCAGTTTTTATTCCGGATTTCATTATAAAATCATTTTCGGCTCTGAAAAAACATTTTCAAACAATTTTTATTCAAATGAAAACGTTTTTTGAGATTTTTGTGAATGATTTTCATGTGTTTTACTATTTTTTATTATAATTCAAATCAACTTTTTATATGACATACAAATAGGAGAAAAAATTCATTTAAACAAGCACAAAGAAAATATTTATGAAATTCATATGAAGTTCTTAAAAAACAAATCATCAAAAATAACATAAAAATATTCATAACATTGACATTGATTTTGAAATAATCTTTTATTTCTTATGAATGGCTATGAAGTGTATGTCATATAAAAACGTTTTATAGTATTTATATCGATATAAGAGTTGTGTGAAAATGGTATCAATGGTCTGCTCCGCCCGAAAGGCATTTGTTTCTCATTAGATAATTAGAGTTAGAGAGCACTTAGAGGAAAGGTGGGCGCAACGCTTCATCTTGTGTGTGTATGACCTAATACAGTAGATACTTGTTGTTTTGTTTTAAGTTATCCGTCTCATACAATAATCAACATAACTATCGTTAATGATAATAAACATTTGCACAGAAAAGACTCGGTGTGTGTAGAGTGGCGTTGATTGATAAAGCTGTTTGAGCTAGCTGAATATTTAATGAGTTATAAATCACCATTATAATCTTACTTATTAACAGTATTTATGCATTTTATGTACATTTAATAGATTAGTAAAAATATTTTTGACTTATTTTCTTTGTTTCGCAACTATTTATGTGACAATGAATTTGACGTATAGTTTGAGAAATTGATTCAATATTTTGTGAGAAAACGGCTCTTAATTTGTTTACAATTTTTTTGTTAATAGTGTTTCAGATTTTTTAGTTAATCTATAAATTGTTTTCACATTTTGTTTAAAAATCTTTTGTTTTTTTTGAAATAATTTCTGAAAATATTTTATATTTAACTAAAATATTAAAAATTATTTCATATTATTGATAAAACATTTGCAAAAAACAATTAAAATAATCAAAAAAACAATAAAATTAATGCTTTTATACATTAAATAAATTTACTTTTCGTCCATCAAAGGCTGAAATCCATTATTTTTGGTCGTATTGTCGTCTCATTGACTCAATTTGTTGCAGAATATTCTCCAACTGTTTTAGCCTATAGTAGTTGTTATCCGTGGGCGCAGACCTCCGGCCTCTCCTTCTATGAAGTGCACGATTATAGTAGGGGTCGGGGATGAAGGGAATCGGCGGTATGTATGGCTGATCGGCAGACATGCGTCGGATCTGTGTGGCCATCGGTATGAGGATAGGCAGCGATAGAGCCATACCTCTCAATAAGGCAGAGCCCAGACCACCCGATTTGACGGAACTGTCCTCTAGTGGTTCGGGAATTCTCATCGGTTTGTTGATGTGACTCATATCGGAACGGGTGATAATTGAGGCCAATGTCGGCAAATTGAAGCCAACTTTTTGAAACAGTTCTCCAATCACTTCCCTAAACGCTGTGATGGCCTGAATGGCCGTCAGCTCCGCATCATTGAACTCATAGGGCTTTTTGTCGTCGTCTTCCCTATATCTATACGTGTGGTGCGAATAGCACAGACATGTGTCCAGTAGTAAAGCAGTTGAGAATATAAATAAGAGCTATAAATGAAATGACATTTGTTGTGAGAAATGATGATTTGTTTTGAGAATAATTGAGAGAAAGAAAACTTAAAAACCATTTAATTATTAAAAACTATTAAAATGTTTAATAATTTGTAAGAATTTATGCGATTTTAACACTAAATGTGTACTCATTTTTGTGGTTATGACTTAAACGGGGGTATAATTGAAAACAATTTTCATATATTTATAATGTTTTGAAAATAATTTCAAAGTTGTTTTTATAATGGATTTTATATTCAAATCATTTTGTGATTTAACTAAACGTTTGTGAAATATATTTTAATATTTTATTATTTTTTTTAATTATTATTATTTTGAGAGCATTTGAAGGAATTTTATTAAAAATTATTTTTAGTTTTATTTCACATTTCGTTTAACTTAACTCTAAACTCAAAACTTCAGAGTTAACTATAATATAACTATTATCTGATAAAACGATCGCTTATTTTGATTGCAATTTATATTTATTGTCTAAACAGTGAAAGAATTATTGTTTTTTCATGTTTTTGATTAAAGGAGGGAATAATGAAAAATAAAAACCTTGCTCAATATTTAAGATTATTTGATATATTGGCATTTTATTTATAAACTACTCCGAGTCTTAAATCTAAAACAGTAAATAATATAATTATTTTTGAAGACCAAGGTATAAGTTATGTAACTTTTAAATTGGATTTTTTTCTCAATAATTCATTTAAAGCTATTTTAGTGTCAATAATATTGAACTTAAAATTCAATTATTGATAATAATTGTGAAAAATGTGTATTTCATTGCAATAAATGATTGGTAACTAAAGGCGACAAAACACTTACTGCTGTCCAACAAAATCGACTCATATTTGACATTAAAGTCTTTAAAACTTCACAAACTTATCCGGGAATTAGAGATGTGAAACAAGATTTGGCCAAAACTGCACACAAATTACTTTTCACTTATATATTAAACAGTTTTTTATACACGAAATCAAAAGTAATGTGAAAACTATATGAACTGAAGAATAGTTACGATAACTTCGGAAATAAGGTTTTATTTCTTGACTTTAATGCCCAAAACTTTTGTCTATCGCACAGACGGTTAGGCACTGAAAGTATTGACAAAAAATAATATTACTTATTGTATAAAAACAAGTCTTCTTAGCAGTGGATGTCTGACTAATCCTTAAGCATGTATTACATGAACTGATATATAGAGAGAAATAATAGCCAGAAATGTGAGCCCGAAATCGAGGACTCTATACATAACATACAAGAGAGCACTGGTATGTAAGCTATAATACCTGCTAAAAATAAAGGTCAAGATCAAGTCCAACACACACATAGCTGTAAAATAGCACCGAAAATAGCTAACTGTGTGTTCCCAACCTTTTTTGCACCAATGAAAATATAACTGTGCTATTGAGGACTGGCTGGTGGTGTTTGAACTCCTTTTTACTTTAAGATCGGCTCCTCTGTTGGAATATTATCTAATATTTGAGGACATAATGTGATGGAAAAATATTTTACCGATATTTCTATTATGTTTGTAGAGTTTATAAATATATTTCACAGTCAAACCCCTTTATACCCCTGAACTGTGTGTTCAATATCATAGTTCAATAGCCTGTAAGTCACCCTTCAATAGACTCTTAAAGGGTGTAATGTTTCATAAAAGTGTAACTTTTCCTTTGGATTAGATTTAGTTTAAGGGTGTTTAAGGGTGTTTTCAAAATCTCAGATTATGCGGTATATTTCAAAACTGATCCATATTTCGCATCAATTAATTGATTGTGTGTTTCATTTGTGTGTTTCAAATGGGAGTCGACTGTAGTCAGTGGTTGTACTGAATATCAATGCAAACAAATGGCTTGAATTGCGATAAAAAAGCAAAACTGAATCCAATGTTTGCTTTTATTTCACAATCAATGAAATACTAGTTTTATTTATACCCCTTCTCTAAGAAATTGTGTTTATTTCCACACCTTTTCAAATAGTCATTGATATAAAAAGATGAAAACGTTTTTTCTCTCCATTGATAGCGATTTTGTTACCAATTTTTAGTACCAAAAAACAAAATGTATTTCAATTTTATGTTTAATTTATTTTCATTTTAATGATTGAAAGGATTAACAAAAACATTAAAAAACAAAACTCTACTCTATATTTGAGAAATGATTTCTCCATCCATAAAACCAGGTGCTTATAAAGAGTGCTCCTGAATTAGATCAAGTGGAAATATTTGAAATTATCTAGAAGATTCTAGGTTAAGACAAGTGAATCCTGGCTAGTTTTTTGGTATGAGCTTAATTAAATATCTTTAATTAAATAATGATTTTCTCGTATTTTGACATTTTTTAATGTAAAATAAATGAATCACTGTTTGACGACATTTTCCCATATTTTGCTTCAAATTAAAAGCAATTAAACCCAAAAATTGGACACAAATTATAATAATTATGAAAAATATTTACTTTAAATACAAATTTTGGGCCAAATTTGTTGATTACGTGCAGAAAGTCAATTGAAAAGCAATGTTTTATTTATGAGAAACTGAAATCTTATTTATATTTATCACTCATTTATTGCTTTCAAAAATCTTTAAATAGTTTTTTTTGGTTTTTATTTCAAAAATCTTTTACTCTTTTTGCTTATAATTAATATTAATATTCATTTCTATTCATTAAAATACACTTCTCTTCTGTGTTTAAACATAATTAAAATATTGTTTTTAAAAAGCAATTAAAATTTATTAATTTATTTTTTTGCCTCCTTTGCTGATCGCACCGGTATGTAAGGTAAGGGATAACACGCACCGGTATCTCGAGTTATGTGAGTTTCTATCACTAATATTAATTGTGAAAATCATTTTTCCTTAATTTAATGATTAATTTAAAGTGTGTTTTGTTTCACAAATCTTAATACAGATCTAAAAAATAATAGCAGTTTTGGCTCTTCTGTTGAATATTTTAAGCGATAATTGAATTTAAAGTTTTTGAAAATGTTTTAATAAATTGTTTCACAAATGGCTTCAGAGATAACACATAACACACACTCTATTCAATGGTTTTTATTAATTAATAATTTATTTTTATTTATTACTGAAAATATTTGAGTAAATAATTAACTCTATATTGAAATCCCATTCAAAGGGCTTATTATTATTCCCCTTTTAGGGGATATTTATGCAAATGTTTAGTTACTTTTTGGTCAAATTGGTTCACAAACCCCTGTCCGTAGCTTTGAATGCAATTATTGCATACCAGGGCTTTGAATGAGAAAATTGTTTAATGAATTAATTTTAATTTATAGTAAAAACTAATTTTCAATTGAATTGATATTTTGTCCACAAATTCACTGATCGCTCAAACGAGCCATCAATTGGTCGTATTCTCTCCGCTTTGAGACCTCCTGTGCCTTGAGTTCATTGATCTGACTCTGGAAGCGCTGTTTGAGTGAAATGTTTTCAATGTTATCCATCTCTATCTGTTGGTTCAGTCTTTGGGTTTGAAGGCTTTGGATCTCACTCTCAATTTCGGACAACCTCTCCACCAAAAAGTCGTTTTTGGCCCCCTTTTCCAATGCAAATGTGGCCGCCGTTTCCTCTTCGAGCGCCACCGCATCCATAGTGTCCACCGCTTCTGAGGTCTCCATTGTTTCCATTTCGTAGTTATGGCTGAAAGTGTTGGCCAACGGGTCGGACGGCATGTCTGTAAGCATTCCTTTGGAGAACTCAGTGATTATCGGGTCTTTAATACAGGACGACAGCCGACTGTCGTCACCCGAATCGGGAACTCGGGTATCGTCTTCATCACTAGAACTGACATCACCGAAGATATCCTGTTCTCCGGCATTAAAACTAGTGTTACTTTCGCCGATTCCTAGACTAAAAGCGTCGTTAGATTTGGCCACATCTGCATTGACTTCTTCGTCAGCGTTGACTACTTCATACCTGACATGAATGGCCTCATTGTCAGTACGGAACAGACGTTTCACTTCCTTCTCGATCTCAGGGAACTCCAGGTAATTCTTCTTCAATATCTTTCGGAACCGCTTTTTGCGTACATTCTTGAGTGGAGGAGTGATTCCGTGCGGATACAGAAACCTCCTGTCCTTTAACTTCTTCTGGAGTGTGTTCTCCGACTCCTCATTCTTGCGATTAGACTCATCCGTGTCTTCTTTACAGACCATTATTTGACTAATGTTTGCCGTTTTGTAGAAGTTTTTTGAGTCAAAAGTCTTATGCGATTCAATAATTGTCGGCAAATCGACGACCTTTGCGGGCAATACCCAGTCGTCAAACCTGACGGTTCCGCGTCTCATATCGGGCTCTACTTGAATGCTCAGCCTATCCTTCAAATTCATTACTCTCTGGCCGACAGCACACCGAAGACTGGCCGCCGGTAACGACGGCATACGAAGTATGAACTGTGACTCCGATTCGTGCGGTCTTTCACTACTGACCAGACCTTCGGGTTTGTTGTCCTCTAAAGGCATTTGGTTTGCGATTTAATTGAAAACTGATAATACTTAATCTAACCCTGACACAATTAATGAATGGTTATTAGAGGGCCAGGTATACAATTAACACAAGTTTTCTCACCTGCTTTTATTTGATCACAATTACAACTACACTAATGAGTGGCCAGTCATTAGTTGACAGCCATTGGTGTGAATCTCATGAAATATTTTATGATTAATTAAATTTGACTTTAATTTTGATATTCATTGACAAAACTTAACGATTAATTCAAATCAAACCCAAATCTCTTCTGAATATTATTTAATAATGTATTCAAGTGCTCAAAGAAAAGGTAATTTCATAAATAGACTAATGATTATTGAAGTGAAGAAAAAATTTCAATTAATTTTGTTTTTAATATATTTTTTTAAAAAACTTTCAAATAATTCAAATTATTTTCATTCAAACACCCATTAAATGCAAAACAACTCCAAATGAATGACTCTTTTAGTGATGTTCTTCAAGAAAGGGGTGAAATCTTACTATTAATAAACCCTTATAATTGATTAATAGATTCAAAGGGGGGTATATGTACTGAATTTTAATCAGTTTTTCACACCTTAGAAATGGCTATAAAACATGACTTCAATGCGAAAATTATTCCCATTTTATGGCATAAATGGGTAATAATTTGTCATAACTTTAAAGTTTTGAAAACCAAACCATCAAAACATTATTTTATTTTTGAAATATCAGACACAAAAAACTAATTACAAGACATCTAATCATTATTTACAACTAATAATAGTAATGATAAACACCAGTGAAAAATATCTTACATTAGTATTCAATGTGAGAAATAAATGTATAATTACTTTCAAAGTGTTATAAAACAACAACAAAACTAATAAATGTCTTAAATATCTGTTTATTTCTGAATTAATTTTACACTAAAACCTAATTTAAACTTTAATTTAATTGAACTTTAATTCAATTAATTGTGTATTCATTTGATATTACAAATAAAAACTCAATTAAATTTAAATTTAAATTTAAATGTTATCGAATTTTGCATCAAGGTGATTAACCCTAAGTTATTAAAATAATAATAATAATCGTAACCTTTCATTGAAAGTATTACTTGACTATTAAGTGTATTAAATGTGAAAGGTATTAAATTTTATCTAAACTATCTACTCTTTATAATTAAATTTAAATACATTGCTCAATAATTTTTATTAAATCACCAATTTAATTTCTTAATTAATGTTATTGTTTAATCACAAGTAAATTATTATATTAAAAATAAATCAGTTTAATTGACTTTTGAACTAAACAGTGTAGTTTAGTGTTTAATACAGTGATTGTAATTGTACAAGTACATAATTCAATTTAAATGAAATACCCCCTTAAGATCTGACTAATCCTGGAGACATTAAATGTCAAAAATGATTGCATTTAATGAACATAATATCAAAAATAATTGTTTTTGAATTTGATTTTTTCATTCATTGTATTGAATAATAAAATGTTTGAAAATATTTTGAAAACACTTTAGTATTAACTCTTTTGCGGACAGACAGAGAGTCAGACAGTCAGTACAGGAGATAAACAATTTGTTGAAACATTTAAATTTATTGAGTTATCAGGTGAACTTGAAAACCAGTTGAAATACTATTTATTTTTGCTTTTGTGAACTAATTTTTTTCAATTAGATATCACTTCTTATATAAGAACTGATGTATTAATTGATTGAATAGTTTTGCAAAAAATATATCAAAAATGTTAATCAAGTATTCAATACTTGATTTTAACTGTGATTTATTCAAACAGTTATTTACTTTTTTGGAGATTATTTTGAAATTTACTAAAAATCTGATAAATATTTTTGGCATTATTTTAAGAGTTAATGAAATCCTTGTTTTGGTTTACATTTAATTTGATAATAATTATAACAGTTTTAAAGATGTAATCATTAAATCAAAAGTCTATTTTCAATGCATATCTTAAATGAATGGCTAATTAAACGCAAAAGTAATTTTGATAACAATTTTTTATTCAGACTAATGGTCTTTAAAGTTGTTTTTTAACACTAAAAGTCATTTGATTTGTGTTTTTATTAATTATTAGTTTAAACTGTGTTTTGAAAAAGTTTTATATATTATGTAATTAAAAGTTGTTTTCTTTCTCTTAAGTAAAAAGCAATTTGTTTAACATTTTTTGCTAATCAGTGCACAGGTATATCAAAAGAAATATCAAATTTGAATATTTGTGAAAAATGTTTTCATAAAAACCAGTTTCCGATTCAATGCTGTTTTGAATTTGTATTGAAAATTATTTTTAAAGTTATTTTTAATTGTTTTTTCATTCATTGACTTTCAATTGTATTTAAACTATAAGTGATTTTTACTAAAATCTTTTATTAGATTTTTATTTACTTTTATTTTTTTTTGCAAATATTTAAATCACATTAACATTGAAACACAAAATCACTTCAAATGTAAACTTATTTTATGAAAAAAATTAAATCAAATAAAAACCTATAAATAGTTTTTTAAATTAATAAATGTTTCAGTTTTTTGAACCAAATATTCTCTCATTTGATAAATCTTTTCAATTAAAGTGTAAACAGATTTCAGTTTAATCTTGGTATCAATTTATCGATCAATTTATTGCAATTAAACCAATAATAGCCGTGAAATTGAAAATAGTTTTGAATAGAAATAAAAAATTTTATTATTTATTTGTTAATCAAAAAACAGTTTAAATAATCACAAGTAGTCTGTCTTTAAATCAAATCAAAATCAGTCTCTCATTGAATAATACAAAACGTTTATTAAATACTAATCTATTATAAAATGATTGAAATTATTTCTTAATCTCCTGTTAATCGGATTAAAGAGGTCTTCAATTATAAAATATTTTTTAAAAATATTAAATACATTTTTTTTGATTGCATTTGAAAACAGTTTGAAATTATTTTATTATGAAAATTACATTTTTCTCATGACTTGGGGCTAAACTTTTGGTTATTATCATTGAAGAGATTATGTAATCCCTGGCCTATCGGTGCTATACACACATGAATAGCAAATATTTGGCCATTAAATAGAAATTTACTAAATAACTTATAACCCAAAATACCGGATCGTCTTTCGGCCAAATATTTTTTTTTGCAAAACTAATGTGTTTTTTCAAAAAATTAATCGCAATTTTATTTTAAACAGATTTTCATAACAATTATAAATCCATAAAAATGATACCATTTTTGGTCAAAATTATGATTAATTGAAACATTTTATTGAATTTTAAAAACTATTTTTATTTCAATCTCTTATTTAATCTCAAAATGAATTCAATTCATAAAATATTAATTATTTTATGTTTAAACTGAAAATTGATATTTGATTTATGTTTTAACACAAAAAATAGTCTCTTTTTGTGTTATTTTAAGTGAATTTTAAAGAAATTGTTTTATTTTTTTACTAAAATTATTTCATCCCTTAAATACTTAATCATATTTTTGTATGAAATGTTCAAATGTCTGTTCAATTGATTTTGATTTATCATTTATAACGGGGTTTTTAAAACAAATTTCCCCTTAAATAGGGGTATATTTTAAAATAACATTTTCTCACAACTGATAAATGAGTTAATATTGAAACTCAAATAAATATTTCAAACAATTTGTTTTAAAATAGATATGAATTACAAATATTTTTGGAGTCATTAGTATTAAAGTTAAATAATTTAGTTGTTTATCAAATTTAAAGCAATTATTTTCTCCCAAAGGTTTAAAACATTTAAAATTTATGAAATATTTTGATTTTATTTCAAGCATTTGATTCAAATATCAAAACCCCTTATCTCTGGACATAATGTGACAAAACCTAAAGTTAATAAAAATATTTTTGTTATCATTTCAACTGAATTTCAATTTTCTTTTAATTAAAACAAAAACAATATTTCATTTCATTTATCAAAAGAAAAACAAATTTTTTTTGTTTAAATATCTATTGATTTGAATATTTTTATTGGAAAATACTTTTTAGCATTAAATACCACACCTTTAATGGACAGGACATTAAGTGTTTCCCATTCATTCAGTAGTTTTTTATAATTTATTGATTAAATGCATGAATAAAATAAAAACTTTATTATGATTTTGATTACCGATTGGTTTGGGATTCAAATCAATTGAAGATTAGATAAAATGCAGACATTTTTCAATGAAATTAATGTAAAGTAAAAATAAATTTCAATAAAATTATTCAAATGATTGAAAATTTTCATAATCTTTAGATATTACTGGTTATAGGGGTATGAATCAGGCGTTGAAGGGATGAAAGAGGGGGTAATCTAAATAAATTTACAATATTTCAGACGCTTTCAATATATATAACACCAGATTATAGTCACAAAAATACTTAAACTTGAATTTCATTCAACAAAACCAGTGTTTCTTCAAATCTAATGAATAGTCTGATTGCAAACTCACGATATTGTCATCAATTGCTTACTGTTTTGGGAAATGAATTCATGTTTTCATTTAAATCTCTTCGTTAATACAACTATTGATAGATTTAAATGTGTTTTTATATTTTCATCCAAAAAGTCAATTCTCACGACTAAACCATTGAAAGCATTGAAAACCATTGAAAACATAATTCAATTTCAACTGAAATAATAGTTAATTAGTTTTCGCCTCTAATATATCAAACACTCATTGAGTGTAAGGAAAGAGTTAATGAAAATGTGAATAACTTTCAGGACTTTTGTTAAGCACTTGAATTGAATTATCAAATAAAGACTTTATCTGCACTCAACTCAATCCTCTGTCTGTCAGATACCCGGCCTTTTGTATGAAAGAGATTAATAGAGAGGTTGTCTGAAAGGGGTATTAAAAATTAAATAACAATTTATTTGATATTTAAATTTTAATTACAATTATTGCTGTAATTCATTAAAAATACCCACAAATAAGGGGTAAAAATATTTTTTGTATAAAATTGACCTAAAATTGTGTTAAAACTCAACAAAAGAGACAACAATTGAAATATTTTTGATTATTTCTAAACCTATTTAAACGTTAAACAAGTGTTTTGTCGACAACTGTTGTCAACAATTGTTTAGTGTTCTCATAGGCGACAAACAGAGCACCGGTTGCTGGAAATGTTCGCAACAGTGTCGGTGTCAGCCCATTGTATAGACCTCTGACCCCTTCGGTGCGAATTATCTTCAGTAAAACAGTAATCATTTTATCTCTACTCGACTCCACTTGTATTCTGGACTTCACGACATCGAAGGGAAAGATTGAAGTCCAGAGACAGATACCGCCGAACCCGCCGGCGATTATGGTCTTCAGTAGACCTTTAAATGCAAAACAAATGATAAGTAATTGAAAAACTAATTATTATTTACCGATGTTTTCCTCTTTGGCTTCAGTTCTCAATAACCCCTTCGCCCACTCATAGCCGCCGAAGAAAAAGAAATATCCGGGCATTTCCCGCGCCATCGTTGAGGACAGCCCTCTAAACATACCCGGGATTCCTATCAATACAAACAATTAAGTGATTTCTGCAAAAACATGAATGAATTGAGACCTTCGGCGCGTAGTATCTGTCGCGTCAACTGAACGGAACCACTAATTGATTGAAATAATTAGTAATTAATTGCAAAAAACAATTGGCATTTGATTACACATTAGTTGTGTGACCCGTCTCACGCATGGCCTGTAGTTTACATTTAATCAGTTCCGTCGGACATAACGTAAACGATGAGAAAAATGCGGCCAAAAATCCTAAATTCAATGAAATGGTATAAAAGGACTGCTATTAGGGGACAGTTGGCGGCCAACTGTCCAACTGTTGACGCCTTTGAACAGCTGTTTGGGACAGACCTGCAAATGCGTTGTCAATTGTACTACACTTTTGTGTTTGTCTTATATAACAAACCGTTTGCTGACAGAAACCATAGGCGCAGAAGAGGACAGAGTTTTCGGCGATATTGGCGATCAGTGCGGGCGCTGTTCCCGCGTATAGACCCTTAAAGCCGTCCTATGATTACAATTGAGATGAAAAGGGGTTTTAATTAATAGATTTGAAACACATTTAAAGTATTGATTAAATGATAGCAAACCTTAACAACAGTTTGTTTGAAGCAATTGATTGTATTTTTGTACAAATGCGGGAAAGTTTGCATTTTTACTTTGATTGTGTCCAAGGGTTGGCCAACCAATACCGTCGCCACACCGCCTGAAGAAGAGATAATCAATGGTTAAGAGATTAGGTCTACAGAGGAATGGTATTGAAGTCCGCTTTGTATTACCGGCCGAACCGGCGGTCAGATCGACAAAACCGATGGCCAACTGTCTGAACGGGTTGTCCGACGAAGACATTGAAGACATTTGTATTGAATTATTGAAAAATCATTGAAACTATTGATTAAATTGTAATCACTTTTAAAGTGTTAAAAAAGTTTTGTTTTGTTTTTTGACTTCAGTTTAATGAATGAACTTTTGAACTAAACTTTGGACACAAAAAACACACAAAAATTTAATACTGTTTTTGTATTTACTGTTAATTAGTGTTTGATTTTAGACGACATTTCAATTAGATTTCAATACAAACTGATTGTGAAATCAATATTTGCACTCAATTTCAGTGTTTAATCTGATTTAAGGACAGGTTTTTAGTGATGTCTTTCGCACTACACGTGAAGTGAATTGCATTTCAATTCAATATTTATTTTGGTTTTCATATAAAATAATAAAACTTTTATTACAAGAGATGTCACTAAAGGTCTTATTCAAGGGAACAGTTATTTTAAAAGTTGATTTTTTATTTAACCATGGTCACTTAGATTGACATTGATAATTACTAATTGCTGGTCACCATGCTCATTTATTTTAATAATTAACTCACATCTAAATGTAATAAAATATTTTCTTTCAAACCTTTTGATTGATTCAATGCTTTACCACTTTTTCCGTGTATTGTATGTCTGAAAAGTGTTTGTAATGATTATAAGACAAAACATTTTTGAAAACATTAATTAAATAATAATTTTATTAAACATAAAATGCAGTGATTTTTAAGCCATTTATAAATTGCTTTAAATATTCAACAAAATTACAAAATGTTTTTGAATTTAAGCCTAAATTTCAATCAAAGAAATGAAAACTACAGTCGATTTGAATCACTTCTCAAAGAGATATAAAATATTTTTAACATTTATTATAAGTTTTTATTTTTTTATGTAATTCATTGCAAATGATATCAAAATCAGACGATATTTAACACAATATTTCATTTATAGTCAACCAATGGTTGGATTAACGGCCAATCACTACAGGATTTGACACAAATATGCAAAACATCTTTCAGTAAAACATCAAATATGAACACAGTTTTGGCTATTAATCAGTGCTCTTGACCCGCACCCAACTGGCCGTCACCTGTCTGTCCATTCTGTGGCTCTAGTCCTTCGATATGTAAATCCAATTTGTTATAAGTGTTGCGTTCATTGAGTGCATACAAAGCATCTCTTAATAACATAAGAGGATTTGTATTGAATCTAAAAATGAAAATCAAATTTAAATTTTAAATTAAAGTGGAGTTAAAGTAAACCCACTCTTCCGGCGCTCCAGTGATTAGGGAATGGCAGTGAATGTTAAAGTCTATGAAAAGGGTTTCATAAACAACACGTAAACTATAGGCTGTGTTCGGATCGGTTGGCCTGTCATTGGGCACAAACTGTTGGCCCGCATATAATACCTGTCCTCTTAGTTGAATAACTGCTAACATGTCTTCAAAGAGTCTGAAAGTAATTGAATAAAATTTAATTCAATGAAGTGTTTAATCGTTTTATAGTAAATGTAATGCAATTGTTGTGTCAACCCTCCCAACCCTCCCAACCCTATGAATATTATGGCCAACACTTCAAAGGCTATAATAGACATCACTCGAGAGGACAGTTAGACAAATACAAAGCTATTTCGAGTCTAAAACCCAATGAATATACACTAAAGACAACCAAATCTTATGATAAAATCATTTTTAACCAAAACTCAGGTGCTGTGGAAGAGGACAGGTATGAGTCAATGCTACCAAACCCTCGCAGTTATCGAAAGTTTAGGAAATTGCGAATCAGCACAAGGAGTACAACTGTGGCGCCCAAGAAGACCACTTCCACTGCAAGTGTTGGCAAAGGATTGTCTAATCAATCGATGCTTTCATTGAATAATAGGAAAAGTGTTTTATATAATGAAAAGTCAACACAAATTCAGTCTCTGATTAAAGGGTTGAATAAAAATTTACACAAAAGTATAGCTACCACTGAATCCCTGGCCATAACGGCGGCGCCGATAGATAGCTATAAACCCGTTGAGGCCATGACTATACCCAAAGAGGGCTCTAAACTGATGTTTGATGACACGAGACAACGCTATTATTTGGCATAACTTTCCCTTAAATTTGATAACATTTCAAGAATTTCAACAAAACATTAAAATTGTAAACAAATTTCAAAAACTCATTAAAAATATTTCAAAATTCAAAGCAATTATTGATTTAATTGTTATTTCATTGAAAATATAAATCAAAAGTCTATTTGTTATTAAAACTAAGTTTCCGTTTCTGGGCGTAAACTCAGCGCTATTTTTGCACTTAGTTTTCAAAACATCAAATAATTTTAGTTTTCATTTGATATTAAACTCCTATTTCATTGAAAACTTTATTATGTCTTCAATTAATACAAATTCAAAGGATATAAGAAAAGATGAAAATTTTAAAAGCGATGGAAAGGTGTGTAAAAAGTTTGAAAAAAGTTTGTCTAATATTAAAACCACACAAAAAACTGTTAAAACTTGTGACCGAAAACCCCCTGAATGTTCAAAAGTGAATAATAAAAGTGTGAATTCAAGTAAAAATGCAAAATCAGGGGTAGAGTTGGAGTCCAGGGTTAGTCTACAGCAGAAAATTAAGTTTTTAGAACAAGAGCTCCAAAAGTAAGTAAATATTTTAATAAAACATAAAATGATAACAAAATTTTGCATTTGTTTTCACGTTTTCAATAGTTTTATAACTATTTGTTAGACATTTAGCACTCAATTGAAAAGTGAAATGAATTTTAAGTTTCATTTCATTGTATACTAAGCTATGATTTAGAGAGAAGTCGTGTAACAGAAGAGTTGGACAGAGTTTGTGAGGAGAAAGACAACCAAATGAGACAAATGAAGAGTGAATTACATGAGAAACAGATGGAAATCAATCATCAAATCTATTCATTGAGAAAATGTAGAAACGATTTTGAGGACAGACTCACCGAAAAGGGCTTTGAAAACCAGAACCTGAAGATTGAGTTTGAAAACAAGGAGAAAGATCTCAACGAAACCATTGACTCATTGGGTGTGACATTGAATTTGATTTTTGAAAATTGTCTTCAGTTTTCATTTAAACTGATTTTCATTTTAAAGACAAACAACTGTTTGAATTGAAAGACTATATCAAGAATAGGGACCAAACTTTGGCCAAAATAAGACAATTGGAGGAAATCATTGAACAAATGAAAGCATTTCATCAAAAAACTAAAGAAAAACTTTTGAAAGACATTGAAAACGAAAAACAAAAGTAATTAATGTTTTGTTTATTATTTCAATGTTTGAGACAATTGTTTGCTTAGAGTCGAGGAAGTGGTGGCACAGAGAGTGAATGAAATACAAAAGTCTTTGGAGAAGTCGTGTCTGAATAAGTTGTCTATCGATTCACGAATAGCACTGAAAAAGTTTGAGGAAATGTCCAAAAGCTATGAATTGTGTGAACAAGAGTGCAGACAATTGAGAGGTAATAACCAATTGTTGAAAAGCAAACTTCAAAGTCAGAGAATACGGACTGAAGTGTCGGAATCGCTGTTAAATGAATGGCTGAAAGAAGTGAACAGAAAACTACACAAACGAAAGGATATCGGAATTCAAACCAATTTTAATCACTAATTGTTAGTAAATATTTTCTACCTGTGCTAATCACACAATTGTAATAAAAGATTTAATTTTAAATCACATCTCAATGAACACAAGAAAAGACATTTAAATATCAATGATATAAAACAATTCAAACGTTTTGTTACAAATTATAAATTAAAATCTCACATAAAATATATTCATTAATCAAAACATACCTTAACTGACGGGTGGGTTAGAAAAGGAGTGGACAGGTGAAGGAAGTAGACAAGATGAGGGCTACGTGACTGAGCACAGGTTGTGAACTAGTGTTTAATTAATATAAAAAGTTTAATTTAATTGTGCATAACCAAGGTGGTGTAATAGCATTCCTGGTCATTTGTGTAATTAATTATTAGATTAAATATTAAAATAGAAATGAGTTTGGTAAAATATAATATTTCAAAAAAATGATTATTAAAGCAATTCATCAAGTTAACAAGTTTATTTTTATACAAGAATAAGATGAACTTGAACATTTTTAAATACAGTGTATGTGTTAGGAAAACATAAGGTATTAAATATTTAATTAATATTTTAAAGTGAATTCAATTTTTGTGGTATTTTTGCAATCAATTGATGAGTTGTTTATGAAAACAGAAGTTAAAAATCTAATGAAATATTGAATCAATGTTTTAAATTATTCTTCAAATCATACGGATCACAATTTCTCTTGTAAGTTAACCTTGATTAAGTTTAATTTAATTTGAATATATATTATTATTCTTCAGTGCAAATAATGTTTAAGATTGTAATCAACATTTTGATTATCAGCACTCTTATAATGAGTGCGATATCACAGAGACCAGGATGGAGTAGAAGAATGCGTTGCGGTGGAGAGGGTTGTCGTTGCAGAATTGACCATGATTGCTTTAGAGGCCTTATTTGTGAATTTCGTCTATGTGTTTATCAACAACGACTGCATATATCTTCATATGATCTTGGTGACCCGTGTGAAACCAATGACGATTGCGAGGGTTACTTTGATATGTGTGTTGATGGCCTTTGTACAAGTAATGATGATTGATTTTTTAGATGAATAAAAATAATTAATCTATTCATTTAATATACACTTTCCTATGAATACTATACTGGGTGATATATTGAAAATATAATTCACCTAAATATGCTTTGGTTGCTTAAATATCTTACCTATCATTTTATACTAATCTTGGTGTAAAGCCTTTGAGCCATTTAAACAGTTGCTTCACTGTATAGGAAATTAAATGTTTGTATAATTGTTTAAGGAGACCAAGGTAGTTAGAAATGAAATAGATCTCTTAAATCATTAAAGGTAGAATATTTACCCGGTTATATTTCCGAATATTAATTGCATTTCAATGTCATCAGAGATAGTTTTTCTTCTCCTTTTTCTAAACAGTTGTATCACTACTTCACCAATTTTATGAAATGAAACACCAAGCCACATCCCCATGAGGCCACCAACGTATGATATATATTCAATAAATGTCATCTTAGGCTTAGACCACACTATAATATCAGGCGACTGACTGTGCTTGAGTTTTGTATAAAGTGTACTCTCTAAATCACTTCCTCTGTTATGCCTGTCCATTATATTTTGATTGTTATCGTGTTGTACATCAAAATAATCAAAATTACAATCAATTGGACAATGATTTTCACATTTGGCCCAAATTAATGATAATTTATATGTATTGAAGAGACAGTCATCCGATTGAATGAATGATGACTTAGAGCATAGTATGGACTTGTTGTTAAACATATGCTTGTGAAGGAGAAAACTGCTCTTGGGCACACATTTGCTTTCACATTTCTTACTGACATGCTTGACATAGCAATCATAGATGCATTCACTTCTCATTTTATTAACCCCTTGCTCATTTAAATCATATTTCTCACAATTGTGCGCTTTGCCTGAATATTGTGACCTGGTCTTAATTAGATGATATGTTGAACTGTACCTTGAGCCAATGTCCATTCGAATGAAAGTAGCCCCAGTTTTAAATCTAGGAATGTCATTGGTGGAGTGAATTGCAAGGTAGATACCAGATGTTAAACTAATTGGTGATGTTTTATTATCATGCTTATAAACCAAACGAATACTTCGTAGGTTAAATTCAAAATTCCTCCAACGTCTTTTGAGACCACTGAAGTGAGTATAACATTTGTATAATCTATCCTCGCTTTTATATACAAGAGATTCTATCGGATCTTTATCCCTGAATCCTTTTATCTCTAAAGTTTCATTTATATAATTACCAAATGCAACCACGGATAGTTTTAAGTCCAAGCTCAAATTGTTATATATATACTCGATTGTAAAATTGTCATTGTTAACAATTTCATTTGAAATATTCAAGTAAACATCTTCCCAATAATTAGCAATTGTTTGATTATTGAAGTCATCATGGACAAGAGCATAGGTATAATTATTATATAACTCTTCGTACCTTTTATTCAATTTTGAGGCCTTTTTGAAATCGAGAAATTGTGTGAAACAAAATGTTTGTGAGTATAATTTGCCTTGGCCATTTTCAATCTCCATATCAGTCACGGATTCAGATCGAAGAAATTGTTTCGTCAGTACAAATATTTCATAACTAAATCCAAGTGCAATAATCACTCTCCATGGTACTTTAGATTTGATAGCTTTCATCAATTTAATAAAGATTTTCCACATTTTTATAGTTAAATGTTTAAACAATTAACACTTCAGTGAATATTATATTTTTAATACCTCTCAGATCTGATTCAATAATAGTTGTGATTGTTTTACATATTTTTATATATGTTTTGTGTTTTTATTTTAATATGAAATTAATTTTCGAAATAATAATCAATTAAATGTATAAAAATTTATTTACATTTTTGTTATTGAATTATTACATAAATATAATGAACCCTGAACAGTATTATCTATTCATTTGTGTTTGTTATAAGTTTAGATAATTGCAGAAATAAAGTTATAATTAATTATTATTTTGACATGGCTCAAATTGAACTGCACTTAAATGTTAGTTTTTATTTTGAATATAAGTATAATAATCACGTATTGAAGTCCCTTTACAGTAACCAGATTATTTTAGATTGAGTGGAACTAATGCATGTGAATCATAATTATCATATTAGTCTAATCATAACTACCGACTAGTCTACAGTAGTACCACCCATGAAATAGCCTTGGTTGTATTGAAATACACTTTTAATATAATAATTGTTTAATAGTTTTGTAAATAATTTATAAAAATATTTGAAATGTTTTTGAAAATTGATTTAATTTTTAGATTTCTATTCAAAGTATAACTGAATTTGAAATCAATGTTCAGTTGTTTTCACGACTGAGTCCGTACTTCGCGGCCAAAGCGTCCGCCTCTTTGGGCCCCTGAGAGCCAAACACGTACTTAATCGGCATTTTCTTCTCCTTATCGATCTGATGGAGGGAAGGGGTGAACACACGCCAGGCCTCCTTCAGCTCATCAGTCCTCACAAAATTAATCTGCGATCCGGAGAAGACATCCATAATTAGGCGCTCATAAGCGTCGGGAAGGATAGCATTCTAAGGCATATATCAATAAGTATTAAGTGTTAAATGCAATGATCGGGTGCTCACATGAAATCTGGTGGCATAAGTCAAGTCCAACTCTGTCTCCTCTAATGAGAAGCCCATTCCCGGCTTCTTAATATTGATGCGCTGATACACGGCCTCATTGGGCTGTACTCTAAATATAGTCATATTACGTCTTGACTGACCCGAAAAGATATCGTTTGCCATATCCTTGAACTGAACCCTAACCTCAACCCGACTCTCATTCAACGCCTTTCCCGCTCTTATGAAAAAGGGGACGCCTTTCCAGCGATCGTTGTTAATGTGGAGAACAACCAAACAGAATGTAGAGGCCGTCGAGTCCTTGGGTACACCGGTGTCGTCCAAGTAACCAGTCTTGGCCTCCCCTTCCCCCTTAGGGTTACCCACATATTGGCCCAAAACAACGTCTTTCATGTCAAGAGTTTCCATACTTTTGAGTACTTTTACCTAAAATATGATAAAAAAGTGTTTGAAATGTGAAAACAATTTTTGAAATACCTTTTCGTCTCTTATTTTTTCGGCATCACTTGATTCCGGTCTCTCCATAGCCACCAAACAGAGCACTTGTAGTAAATGATTTTGGACGACATCCCTAATGATGCCGAACTGATCAAAATACCCGCCCCTTCCCTGAGTGCCAAACGGCTCTTTGAATAGTATCTCAACGTTTGAAATGTTTTTGTTATCCCAATTGGGCTCAAAGACACGGTTAGCGAACCGAAGGGTCAGTAGATTTTGAACCATCTCTTTACCCAAGTAGTGGTCAATACGATAGATCTGATCCTCTTTGAAGAGTTTACTCAATTGGGCGGACAGTATGTCAGAGGTTTCGGTGTCGCGACCGAAGGGTTTCTCAACGATAAGTCGAGTCCAACCCCTGATTGCATAGGAATTGAAATATATTAATGAAATTAAAAAACAATGTTTGAATGAAAATGCTATACGTTTTGGACAACACTGAGTCGTGCAGTGCCTGAGCGGTAGCGCCGTAAACACTGGTAGGAAGTGTCAAATAAAAGAGATTGAATTGTTTTGTTATAAAACCAATCAATGTATTAATCATTGATTACTTTATTATCCAAACAATGTTTACAGATATATACATAATGTAATTATTTTGTAAATTATTTATTCAAGACCAATATATCGATGATATCCTTGATACTGAAATAGGTTCCGGTTATGAATCCAAGGAAACCGATAATAAATATAATTGTATTTCTCAACAAAATACACCTCTTTTTCCATTTGACTGTCATTTGAATGAAATTCATAATCAATATAAGTATTGAATAATTTAAAATCAAATGACCATGCACATTAAAATGTATAGACACATACCTATATCCTTTTCCCAAATTGATATTGTGTGCAAAATTGGTGGTATTGTTATAGCAATTGAACTGTTGATTGATTTTAATGATTGAAAACAAATTTTATAAACAGATATATAATTGCAAACCTGCTTGATACTGCTCCAATCAGCGCTATGATCAGGTCCAATCGTGGTATAGCAGCAGCCAGGCCAACTTTATAAAGTACTATTAGTTTAGCTCAGGGTTTATTGTAATAACATTACGACTTACAGGTAATTAAGACCAGGAATGCTCTGAAAACATAATTCAAAGCACCGATTGTTTTGTGCTTTACTTTAGACTCAATTAATCTGTTTTCAATCGGTGGCCACAAGAGCTCAATCGCGACATACATTTGCGCCGGATTTGTGATCGCTATGGCTATTGAATACATCACTTCAATACTGCTAAACAGGGGCTCATTTGGCAGTGAAAGGGTTATAACGGCTTCCACTTCATCGCCATATTTTAAATACCCTAAGAGTCCGATCACAAAGTAAAGTGCGATCACTATAACCAGTGAACAATTTAGTACACCACAAGGCTTTGTAAAGTTATCTTGGTTCTTCAACGTTCTGTACAGGGGCATTGTCTATATTGAAACTAAAATATTATTAATTCAATTTTAAAGGGGGTTTTGAAACACACAATAGTTATGCCTTCAAAGGTGAACACAGCCGTCGAGAAGAAAAGGGGTATTTGATTGCCAAACGCTGTTCTTTCTGAAGGATCCGGAATATCTGTCACCAAATTAGTGATGATTATCACAAAACACACCACTTGTATGACATTTGCAAACGTAGACGCAATTGTCAGCCATTTAATGCTCTTGATGAAATTTAGTAACACAATAAACGGAAGTATTATTAATAGGTAATATTCAATTGACATTGATGCGTTTGGGAATGCATCCACATTTATGAAAAACTATTGGAAAAATAAATTGTTCCATCACCATTAATTTTAAATATAATCAATGTCATTTGTCATTCAAACCTTTCTTATATTTGCGGCACAGAATAGGAAAGAACTGCAGCCAAAGCCCAACTGACAGAATATGAGTAATACAATAAGTGTGTACCTTGCTACTTTTGAATATTTCCTAATTGATTCAGGGCCAGTTTCAACAGTTTTTTCAGTAATCTGAAAGATGAGTAAGAATATACAATTTTAATTGAATGAACAACAACATAAAACACCAAGTCACTATGACCAAGACACTATACCTCTTCATAGTCTAATGCATTGCAATTGAATTTTTTGCATAAATTCTTGTTTAATTGCAAAACAATAAAAACACAAGTATTGCAGAGAATGCCTATAACTATGATCCCGATTATTCCACTGATTGTCCCGGAATAGCTGCCAATTGTTGATTAATAGTTTAAGTATTTGAAAGTATTATTAATACCTGAATGCCTTAGGCATAGCCAGGATACCTGTGCCCACATAAGCCTTGACAAGGTGCATTAAAGCTTGTAAGCTGTTCACTTTATGATCATTCATAGTAATCCAAGTAATTCTATTACTAATCAATTATTCATAATTAGTATTAAATATTAAAACATTTTTTTTACAAAACACTTCAATAAATGTTTGATATTTTGGATTTCAAGTGCAAAACACATCAAAATGTAATGAAAATGATATGAAATTATAAAACAATAAAACGATTTTATAGTCAAATACAAGTGAATCACTGAATCACTGCTATAATTATGAGATAAAAGCACCTGTTTTTCAAAAAATACTTGCAAACTATAGCAAGAAATACATGAATTACCACCTTATCTGACATTTAATCAAAAGAAAGTAAACCATAATTAAAATGAAATCATTTGATAAACGACTGAAACGATTGTTTGAAAATTTGTTTAATGTTTTGAGGAATAGATTGAATAATGTTTATAAAAAATACAAAGTTTTGGTATAAATTGAAAATCAATTGTAAAATACTGTGAAATAATTACAGGAAATGTGTATTTCGTCTAAAATTATGAGAAATTAATGTTTGAAAAGCATTTTGTCATTCAATGAACTATGACTTAATGGTGAGAGCATTGGCCAAACGGAGCAGTGTTTCGGTGGGTGTCTTGCAGTTGGCGTAGAGTTTTGTACATTCGTTGCACTTAGTCTTTGGCAGTGCCTGTCCTTTGTCTTTAGCGGTCTTATAAAAGCTCAGCTTTGGTTGAGTGTCGGATTCAAACTGTTTGAGGATCTGATGGACTGACTGTCCTTTCGCGCCGTAAACTGAAAAGCATTACAGATATTAGCGTTAAATACATTACAAATAGTGAATCACTTACTCTCGGGATCACAACTCAGTTCACATATAGTCCGGGCCACGCACTCAGTCAGCCGACGCTTCTCCACAATATTGATGGCCTGGTTTAGTGTCACTTCAGTCTTCTCAATGGTGTCTTTGAAAGCTGTCCCCGCGTTGATGCCCAGTAGAGACGGAGTGCTCACTGAAGCCGATTGTAGACCCGGTGTGAGACTGACGGCCAACACAACCAATAAATTACTTAAAAAACAATTCATTTTTGAATTTATTTAATACTAAAAGCAAATTAAAATTTCAATGAACAGTGTCTGGTGTGGACTGAAAGGACTGTGATCTGAATATCCTGAATGCCAGGCCTTATATACAAATCTCAAACTCAACTTATTATTAAACTCACCTTTTCTTGATGTCAATGCATATTAAGGTATAACTGACTTCAATATTGATGTGATATTTGTGTCAAATTCAACTAAAATTGAAATTTCTGTTCAAATATTTGTTCAATGATTTCCAAAACAGTCATAAAAATAAGTGAAAAATTGCTAATAAAATCATACTTTCATTGAAAATATTCCTAAACTGATATATCCTGTGATTGTATCCTCACTAATACCTGGAAACATACCACTTTAACACTATAGATATCAAGAATAGCTCAGGTTCACTTTCTTGTAGTCATTTTTATTAATCCTTGTGAAAGACAAATATTTTATATCTAATAATCACAAAAAAAATATTAGTATTTAATCTATTATTCAACAAATGATTAGAAATTTGTTACAATTTTTTATAACAATTTTTTGTAACAATTATTTAACAATTGAATTGAATTTTATCCGAAGAAGAAAAAAATCTAAAGATTTTTATTCAAACATTAATAAAGTTATTGTCATTTGAATTGAATTCTGTATTCTTTCGCCTAATATTGAGTCTTCTGTTACGAAATGTATTTATTCTTGACTTTGACGACACGTTTTGACTATCATTGGCTACAAATTCATGATTCAATGCAAATGTATTGCAATTTTTTGTGTTCACTCTATTTGTCTCGTCCTCTATAGAGCTCTGGGTCTCTATTCTGTGCTCATAGTTATTGTAATTACTGTTCATCTCTGAAGCGTTTGTTTTACTAATCATAAACTCGTCGTTCAGTTTCACTCGACAACAGTATTGGAGCAAAGATTTCACTAAATTTTGATTAAAAAACAGATAAATAAATGGATTGACAAAACTGTTGAGTGACGACAATAGCATCAGTATTGTTATGATTGGCCCTGAAATCAGAGACAATAAAGCAATTGTTAGTAAAAATATTGTTTTCAAATATACAAAACTATTTTTATATTATATAACAAAAAGTATTAAAAATATTTAATATTAAATCAAAATTTCTTTCAATTTCTTGAATAATATTAAGAAAAAGCAAAATATAATACAATTTTCGTCTCATTTTTATATTGAATTATATTTTTCTTTCACTTAAGATATGGTTTGAAATTATATTTCCATAGTTTTAGTTATTCCTAGACTTTATGTCACATCTGGCGCTCATATACAGACAGCAATCACATACCAGTGCTCTACTGTCTATGATCTCTCGCAGAAAGAGTGGGACTAAAATTAAAATCACTTGAATATGAAATAACATTCACTTGTATTCACCGATCGATTGTAGGATTCAATGAAATTCAGTCAATGAATGAATAATTTTTGTATTTTTTTTTAACTTAACTTTTCTTTTGTTTTAAAGTAATTGAAAATTTTTGAAGAATTTTATTAACGCTTTGAAAGATTTAAATCAAAATATAATTTTCAATTCAATAAATATTTAAATAAAAACTGAAACACAAAATAAAAGACTATTTTTTAAAGTTTGAGAAAAAAGTAAAACAATTTCTTATAAAATATGTTTTTAAGACATAAATCAGTTTCTCAGCAAAAGTATGTCTCAAACTATGCTTTTCAGTGTCTTTTATCCACAATTATATAACATATCACTAATAGATTATGATTTCGATAAGAGATAACAAATGTTTAGTCGATAAATGCTCAGAACTATGGGTCAGAAGAGGATAAGAAGCAAATTATTATTTCTCCTATTTTTATGGCACAACTGGTTATATATCTTAGTGTAGACAATGGCAGACCAAAGTGGCTATTAAAGCACCGGTAGATTAGTGCACCAGAAGGTCGTTCACTAAAATAATAGCCGATTTAATACAGACCAACATTTTTGGCCTCTATTTTCACACATTCCTATAAAAACTCTGATATTTTACTCAAGTATTGATTTTAGATCTAAAATAAGGGATAATTTTGAACAATATATCAAAGTATATCTATTCCCGGATCATATTAACTGCTTTTATACCAGGGTTACAATTTTATTTGATTTCAAAGCATTAAAATTTATTGTAAAAGAGATTTAGTTTTAATTTTATACCCCTTTTATGGGAAATATCCAGTATTTTAAGGGAATTAATAAAAAACTGATTCAAACAGTGATTTAAAACAATTAAATCATTAGTGAATTGTATTGATATTAAATTAAAGCCAATTTAACCCCTGTTTTGGACATCAATTAAACCCTTTCTACCCTTAAATGTAACGTTTGTTGTGAACTGTTGTCAAACAAATCGTCTGTTTTTTGCTTCAATTCAAAGCACTTTTGAAATGAAAATCAAATTTAATTTAAATCAATGTTTGTATCAAAACATTGGTTTCAATTTGACCCCGGATTCAGACATTGGTTACCAATCAACAGCTGATCCAAACCTAAAACATGAGTCAATTGATGGTCAAAGTCTAAGAAGTGATTCAACAACTGATGCAAACATTATCTATCAATCAATAGCTGATCCAAACCTAAGACATGAATCAATTGGTGGTCAAAGTCTAAGAAGTGATTCAACAACTGATCCAAACATCAGCTGTGAATCAATTGGTGGCCAAAAGTCTATTGATGTGACACTTGAGAGCACCGGAAGCGGCGACGGCTCTGATTTGCGGCCAATTGTGTGAGTAATCAATGGATCAAATGGTTTGACAATTGCTTTCATTTTCATTATCATTGAATAGTCTTTTGAAGCGTTTGGACACAAAGTATTGGTTCAGAAGACGACTTAAAGTGGATTATCTCTCGACCAAAATCATAGGTAACACTGAATACCGCCGAAGAATACACACTATATGTAGGGATTGTCGACAAACACGAGAAGTGATTAATATTGAACTCAAAGACAATTATCACTCAATTGTTAGACTGAATGTCAATCGGAGACCAACCGGTGCTCAAAAACAGAGAGTTTATGTCCATCTCTATGAGAGGTCTGCGGATCCGATCACTAATGAAGATATGATTCATAAGATTGGTTACCAATTGGTCTTCACTTAAAGTCATGGTTAAGGGGTATGAATTGTAAATATGATTTAACCCCTGATTTTGCTTACACTTTGTTTTTCATACTCTTTTGAAACACTTTTTTCATTCAATCATTGCTTTTATAAATGTCTTTGAAATCTAATCTAAGGTTTGATTTTGTTATGGGATTTAAATATATCTATCATTTATTGTTGAAAATACCCCTTATTTTAGGCTATTTTTAGTTTTCATTTGTTTTTCGCGTTATGTTTAAAATAAATGTCATTTTTTTCGCAAATATTTCTCAACTCTTGCATTGATTTATCATTTATTACAAGGAATAGGATTTTGTGTATCATTTTTGTTGCAAAACTAACAGCGCTTACGAGGAATACCGAAACAGCTCTTAGAGGTTAAGGAAATAAATGTCGTGTTTAGAGCACCCAAACACTCAACACTTATTTTCATACCAATCCCTTCGCTCAGATGTGCGAGAATCTAATCGATAGTGAATTTCATTTCATAACTTCTTAATTGCATTTTTAGTTTATATTATTCACTACTTTATCGCCAATTGTGTGCAAAATATACCTCACTTTTAGTGCACAAGCACTGGAACCCTGGCTATAACTGTGGTCATAGCTATCATACAACCCTATTATACCCCTTAATAAATGAATAATAAATACCCCCTTTGATGGACATCAAGATCCACAAGATTTCTGATTTGGTTTATGACCGGAAAAATCAAAATGATATGCCCCTCGAGGACAGGGATCAACTGTGGGCCGGCATTCATATCAATAAACAGTGCCATAATATCAATCACTTTTTGTTGGACCACTAAATCTAATATCGCTGTAAAAGAAGTCATTTTTAATTGTTTACAAAATTTAAGCAAAAAAATAGTTGTTTTACAAAAACAGTCAAAAAAAGAATTCAAAAATTACGTCTTCAACAACACTTCTCACGCATGCGTCGTAAATGTCTTCAATTGTTTGAAACGTATTTCTCTTCAATCGAACGAATTGTTATGACGTCA
>JAQGAT010000522.1:0-29012 GCA_034687845.1 Pantelozetes paolii | reverse complement strand
AAGAAAAACTCAAAGAATATAATAATTTTGATTCAAATCTAAAAAGTATTGAAAACTTTGAAAATAATTTTTTTCAGATTTTCTTTAATAAAAAATTCAATAATTAATTGAAAAGTGATTTCAAATTGAATAACAATTTAATTGTATTTTAATCACATTTTAATCCGATTTTATTAAACATTGATTTGTGTAATGAAATAATGAGTTGAGATATTAATAAACATTTTATTAAAAGTAATTGAATCTGGATACTTTATAATAAATAACTTCATCTAAATTAAAGCAATAATAGTTAAACTGAATTGCATTTCAAACTTAAAAACTCATTTTGAGATTCAAATCATTTTTTCACCGATTGTTTGCTTTTGTATGAAAAATATATTCAAATATTTAATCACTTTTTAGTTTTTTTTGTTCACAAAAGCTATTAATCATTGCTTTCATTGAGAGTAAGAATAAAACAAAAGGAAATATATTTTCATTATTTAATGCTTTCATGTGTTATGTGTTGAGTAACTGTTGACCAATAAATTACTTTCATTGCAATCAATACCCAATTCCTGACATTAATTGAAGATATTTAACATATTTTCAGATTTTTTTTATGTTTGTTAAACAAAACTGTATTACAAACCTACTGTTCCCCTACTGTTCCCCAACCGATACATGCAATCATTGAATGGAGAGTGCATTCAATCAGAACATGAAATATAAGTTATTTTCAATACCTTATTGAAAGTCGACTTTTATTTCTGCATTCATTCCCTGATTGCACGCAAACACTAATACTTTCCAACAAAAGACATAAATATTAATATCGTTTAAGAAAAATGTATTGTTTTTTGGACTGTTTTATGGCATTTCCTAACTGTGCTCTCATTTAATGTAAAATAATGTTAAACCAAACAATAGTTTACAAAAAAAAACATCAGATTTTATAAATTCATTGATTTTTAACTATAAAATAAATATTTTTATTCAAAAAGAGAGAAATATTTATAAATTTTAATGAATTTCTTGAGTTTTCAAACAAATTAATCACTATTTCATGTCTTAACGCATATATTCTTGAATGTAATAAAATAATTGAAACACAAATGAGTTGCCATTGACTACAATATGACTACAATATAAGTGCAAAAAACATATTAAATGCAAATAATATGCAAATAATATATAATATTGAAAATAATGTCTAATATTTCTGAATCGGAGAGAAATTGTGATATAAAGTGAAAGCCATTCAAACGATTCATTCATTCATTGAGAATATTCTTCAATTGAGAGCACATATAGTGTTGTGTTTAAAGTTTTTTTTAATTACATAATAGACTAATAGAGTTATGCCATACCCTATGCCTCTATGCTTGTGATCAGTGATAAGAGGATTCAACACAAAATTGAAATAAATATTTAAAACAATGTTTTTGTTATTAAATTATTATTGATTTCTTTGCAAAACATAAGAACAGACTCTCAGTCACTGAATATTCAATGAAATTGTTGTCATATTATGTGAACTTTTGTTTAGTTTTTAAATCTTTGTTTAACTTTTCATATCTTCAATAAAAAAGTGTTAATTATTTAAACAACAAAAAAATGATTTGAATTATAATTAAAGACAATTTACTGACGAAAATAATGACTAGAGTTATGGCAACAACTGTTTCTGACCACAAGACTCCGTTACCGCCGATGATCACCACTTCCAGAGTTGAGGATAGGTTTGAAATGCCGGCCCCAAAGTAAGATTGCAATTATATATATAAAAATATTTATAACATTTTAATTACAAAATAATGAAATAAAATGAAAATTAATTTTCATTTTATTTTTTAATTTCATTTATTATTATTCAAAAAGCATTCATAATATCCGAAAATAAAATGAAAGAAATGCCCAAAAAATGTTGAATTCATTCATTTGATTGTTTCCTAATTAAAAATTAACGCATTTTTTGTATTCAATTATTAATATTTTAACTCAAGGTTTATTGTTGTGCACACAATATATATCAATATTATATACCCTATCCTGGGTTAGTTTGAAAATATAATTTACTGAACACTGAAGTAGTAAATATATTTATATTTTATACACCGATCCAAACCATTGAGTGTTTATTCTCTGTGTGTTTGTGTTAAAAGAGTATTATTTGGCTTTTTATGCAATCATTTCATTGAAAATAGTTTCAAGTTTTTGCTGTTTTTAAATATTATTTGTGAGTTATCTTTGAATAAAAATATATTTATTGTGAAAACATTTGGAATATTCAATAAGATATTGACTAAACAGTAAGACTGATTGACATTGAAACTATTTTTACCCTGATTATTATTTACCAGATATCAATATAATCCATTGATTTCTTATAATAGATTGAAATTTATTCATTAATTCATAACAAATGATAACTTATTTATCAACCAATTTGTAAATACTGTTAGTTTTCTTTTGATTCAATCAATAAAATGACATTTATTCAAATATTAAGAATTATGGAATACAAAGATTGTTCTTGCCCATTCAGTATTAATAACTTAAAAACTGTTTTGATTTATAAATGTTATATTAATTCCTATTTTGCGATTCATTTAAGTAATTGTATGTGAATTTCAATCAAATAAAACAAATCTATTGTTATTTTGCGTCAATTCTGATGAAAAACATATTTATATTGACTTTGAAATGAAATTATTATTATTACTACTAATAGACTATAAATAATGGGTTTTACTAATGGATTACTAAATAATAATAACTTATAATCACTTGAACTCAGAATTGATTTGTTTTTCAAAGTTCATTGAATATATTCAGTGTTTATATGATTAAGAATTCAAGAATTTCCGTCAACTATCAGAAACACTTTAAGCTTACAAACAAAAGCACTCAATTTAAAACATTTAAATTACCTTGTTTACTCTAACCTCATTTACAAAGCATCACAAATGTGTACTTTCACACTTTCGCCAGTTTTTGCTAACATTAGTTTCAATTGATTATTAATTAAACAATACTTTCCTATAGTTATACAAAATTAAGTGAAAGGTTGAGGCAATCAACGAATCAACAGCTCTTATGTAATATGTTTTGTGGCGGAAGGAAATGCAAATACGAGTGCTCTGATAATTGGTCTGAAAATGAGAAGGCATTGCCCGGAATATTCTCGCACTGGTAGTCATACTATCACTCAATTTAAATGTCATTGAATTGTATTAAAACAAAATATTATTTATAAAATCGCGAATAATAGGGTGACTGAAGACATCATAGCAATGGCCAGACCTAACACCGATGTCATTGAAAAATACGATTTAATAAAGTTTTTTCATAAGTGAGTGAATGATCGCTAAATGATTGACAAAACTATAGATTAATAGAAAAACAGTATTTTTTGTACAAATGTTTTCATAAATTTAAAATTTTATCGTTTATTCATAAAAGCATTTAATATTTTATGATCAAATTGAACAGGAACAATATCAAATCAATAATAAACCTACAGGAGCCAGGTGAGCATTCAAGTTGTGGTAATGGACTGAACTCAAGCGGCTTTTCATACGATCCGACACTTTTCATGGAAAATAATGGTATGGTTTGTGTAATAATTAAATAAACAATTGATACCAAAAATGGTTTCAATTCTTACAGTCTTTTACCAATGAATACACAAATGAGTATTACATTGAATCAGAATTAAGTGTCGATTAGACACAGAATTCATATAATTATTCACAGAAATAGAGTTTCAATTAATGTTTAGCACAAAAACTGAAACAATTAGTAAATAACTGAAAAACTCTATTGAAATAACGATTTGATTAATCAGAGCATCAAATGTCGACAAAAATAATAACTCTTTTATCTATTAATAGTTTTTTTGTAACAAATTGTGTAATAATTTTGAGTTTGATTGCAATTAAAATAAAGGAATTCATGAATTAGTGTCAAAAAAGTGATTTTTACTTGTATTCTAATGACATGAGAGGAAAGGTAGCCTTATATTTAAGACTCACGCCATTCCCCCTGTTATCCAATTTTAAGAATATTTTGTAATTTAAAGAAATCAAAAAACTTATTATTACAAGACGTATGAGAATATTGACAGTTGTTTTAAGAAGTCTAGACGTTTTGTGAACACACTATATATTACCTTGATAAAACTAGTTAGTGCTTGCTCAAACTGACAAATGATTATTATATGCATAAAACTTTCTATAAAGTGTTGATTAATTGAAATATTGATTGCATTCTCAGTTTACTTCTATAACTTTCAATGGAAAGACTATTCAATAGTTTCCGATGAAGTGCTCTTAGATATGGTTAAAGTGTTGACATTCGCTATAACAGAAGGAAAGGTAGTATTAGTTGTTATTTACTTTTCCTTTCACTTGAAGTACACTTTTAAATGAATTCTTTCAATGGATAATAGGTTGCCATTCATTGTCATGCAGGCCTGGGTCGCACCGGTGTCCTAATTGCTTCATACATAGTATTCTCCTGCCGATGCAAACCACACGAAGCGATCAGATTTGTCAGATCTAAGCGGTAATTGATTTTCATTTATAAAATCTTAATTCAAAACAAAATATCTATATTCAAGACCAAACTCTATACAAACGAGAGGACAGATCCTGAGTGTTATGCAGTTTTCACAATATGTCGTTCCCTTTTTCGTCGTCTATCAACACATGTGAGAAATAATAGCAATAATAGAGAAATATTTATTTGAAAATCGATTTCAGATATAATTTCTATTATTTTTGACTCAAAATTGCTTTTTCTTAAACAGAATTCATCGACAAATGGGCTTAACTTTAGCGCAAATACTTCACAGACAGAGGCTATTATTACATGGATATGAACTGAGACATCTTAAACACATACCTAAAGTGGGTGTTATTTAATCTACAAATTTGTATTGATTTTGTGAATAATTTAACACAATTTTCACACTTCATCTACAATTGCCCCTTATTTTAGACCCTGATTACTGTAAAGTACTATTCATTTGAAACCTATAATTATGTTTATATAGAAAACTATAACAAAGGACTAGACTTTTGTAATACAAATGCAAATTTAATTACCAGTGTTGGGGTCAGGGAGTCATTAAATATTAATTGTTTAACCTTTTTAAACGCAAAACTGTTTAATAGATTGAATGCAAAAGTTAAGCAAAACTTTCGTGCGTTTAGTGTTTAGTGTTTATAAAAAATGTCATTTCATTTGAATTATTCATAAAATTATATTTCAAATAACAATTTGTTTGAGATTTTCATTGATTTGTTAATAATTAATACAATTTTATTCAAATTTCAGATCCTTTTTGTGATTTGTGAGCGAATACTGAAACTATTGGGAAGACATAGAGTCTATTCCCCGGGTATTACAAAAGCAATCAATTCTAATGTCAGACAAGAAATTGCTATTAATTTTCAATTAGACAAAAGTGAGAGCTTTTGTAAACACTTCTTCTCTTCGGCCACTTCTGCGGATCTGATTAGAAGACAAAGGCCTGAGTCTAATAACACGATAGCACTGACCTCAGGGATAGTGAGCCCGGAAACGGACTCAATTGACTTTGAAAGCTATCCTTTCGCTCAAAGACGGAAAAGCACTGGCGATTCAAAACGCAGTCACAAATCAATAGAAATGAATGGTTTAGGCGTCGATCCAAAGTCAGGTTCAAGTCTTCCACCCGTCGAAGAGTCCTCTATGTTTGAAGACAAGAGTGGTATCAGTGCTCCGATGCGTCAAATTTGTTCCGTGGGTTTGGATACACCAAAAAAGAGTCGCACCAGCAGTAGTGGCGGCAGTCATAGTAGTGATGACCCGTTAGAGTCATCTTTGTCTGAGAGTCTCACTTCACTGATCGAGAGTCTGGGCTATCGAGTGCTCAAAATAGATGACTCAAAGATGCTTTACGAACACGACTTTCAAGTCTTAGATCATAAAAATCATATCAATTATGCCTTAAATGACACATTAGATGACGAATACTATAACGACACCGACAATGAGTCACTTGACGCCCAGTGCAGCTCAGGCTTCATATCCGCCAACTGCCACAGTGGTAATAGCACTGAAGAAGACGACTGCGAAGTTGTGGATCACTTGACTGTTATTAAAGCACTTTTAGCCGATTATAACTCATTTGACAAACAATTTAAACAAAATCTTCTTATATATCAGGTTTGAGATGCTTTTGCAAAGTATCAATGTTAGTTTATTAGAGTCAATAAAAACAATAGATTTATTCAGGGTTAGTTATGTCAACTAATATTACACTAAATATAGCATAAAATATAACATTATTTAAATTATAATTACTTTTCAATTAAATCCATTGGACTTACAGTAAGTCTTACAACATTCACATAGTTTTGTGCTTTATCTCAATCCCAGTGCTTCACAGTGAAGCCTACACTGCACTGTAAGGAACTGTAGGTGAAAGTAGGAAATTGCTTGGATCTTTAGGTCTTATACTTAATTGCAGTCAAACATCTAAATAATGATAAATTGTTTGATAAACAGAAAGAGTTAAACACAAAGCCATCGGTTTGGGAGAAGTTGAGTCACGAAACCAATGTTGAAATACTAAGTGCTCTTATGTGGTCATGGATTGAGAGCTTAGTTGAACCCATTCTCACCAAAACCTCTTTGTGTTATATTGTCATCAAAGCTGAGAAGCCATTGGAAGCGCTTATCAAATTAGACCAGGTTCAATTCACTCATCCAATCAACGCTTGAATATATTGTAATCTAATTTATGTCTATTTAAAGCCAATTCGTTATACAATTGAATATTTGCTGAGATTTATTGCAAGATTAAACCCAAGCGAAGAGAACCGGGATATTCTGCTCAGGCATCTGATGGCAACGCTTACTAAACAAAGATTCAAATTGATTGCCGGAAACTTAGTTCCCGAAGGGGTTTGTGTTTAATAACAATTTCAATGCCTTTAATCAATATCTAATTATTAACCGACAGAGGGTATGGCCAGAGATGCGTAAGGGAACGGCCGGAAAGATAATGATATTCGGGAACGGAATCTATTCTCTACTGAACTCTAATTGAGTGCAAAATTCATTTACTTTTATAACAATTTGAACACAATTTTAATCAATGATTACAGAAATGAAACACAATTTTAGCCACTTTTGTGATAATATCCACACAATTGGCCACAGATTTAGATGAAAGGCAAAACCAATCATAACATAAACGGGTGTCCATTGAATCCAGTTCTTAACCAATCCATTGAAGAGTTGTATTTTATTATCAAAACAATTGTTGAAAATTTGAAAAATTATTTATTTTATGAACAAATCATTTGAATTAAAGTTTTATTCATTGAAATGAAACTCAATTTTCTTTAATCTCTGTCTCTTTTCCCACACTTTCTTGGCTTTCACTCTGAGATTGAGTTTCACTTTTCACTCTCTTATAGGCCCTATAGAAAGCACTGTTGTCCGAGTGGTCGGCCGCTGAAAGAGGTTCGTTAGCCTTCTGTTCCCTTTCGTCATACGTGTGTAATACCAGTGTTTGCAACCATTCAAACATTGGCATCTCATTCCTCTCCGTCTCCACAATCACTGGATATATGTGTTTGTGTTTGAAGTCATTGATTATGTCGTTCTTGTTCTCCCATTTGATGGCGTCGTGTATACCATCCCCGCCGTACTTATCATTATACTTCTCGTAATGCACTTCTTCGAGCAGTAGTCCCAAACCGGGAGCCTTCGGGATGTCTATCCTTTTGAGATCAAAGGCCCGACGGATCGTCTCCTTATCGGTGAGACCTCTAGTGATAGCGAGCGCTAAACCAATCATTTTTCTGATTTGGTGTAACATAAACGACTGTCCCTTCACTCTGACGACAACAAACTCAACATCGGATTGAATGAAAGGTGGACTGCAATCCATTTCCATTATATATCTCATAGCACTGGGATCTGTGGGCGCTTTGTTTGACGTGAAGTTATGGAAATTATGAGAACCGACGTATAGTTTCAATATATCGTTCATTTGTGTCAGCGCTTCGGCACTCAATCTGAAGGACTGACAGGTGTTTTGGTCGATCGGACACAAGGCATAGGACGGCATTAAATAGCTGTAAGTCCTTCCGTCGCAGAAGTTCTTGGCGTCAAAGTTCTTGGTCACTCTTAAGCAGTCTATTAGTCGTACCTCTGGTGGCAAACAGTCGTTCACTTTTGGCACCCTTTCCGCAAAGTCTAGGGGCAGTAAAATAGAGACAATCTGTTTGATAGCACTGACACCTCTGTCAGTCCGGGCGGCCCTTTGGAACCGACACAAGTGCTGTGCATTGAACTTGTCTTCAGTGATGACACCACTCTTGAGAAGAGATTCAAACAATCGATACTCTATTGTCGGGAACTCTTTGTCAGTACTGCAAGTGTATTGTAAAACACCATTAGAGCACAGGTAGTGATGAGAGAGTGGTAGCACTTACTGAACCTGTCTTTGCATACCGTAATACCGTTGACCACAATAACTGAGGAGTAAAACCCATTTCCGTAACTTCTCTCTAATGAACACTTCCTTCTGATTGGCCACCACTTCGGGAACCGCTTCCGCCAAAGCCGTGGACAGAGTTTCCGGTTTATTGTCATCTCTTTTAATGGTCTCCTCTTCACAGCCATTGTCTTCAATCACTTGTGTATTGTTTTGATCACTCATTTGAGTTGTGATTTGTATTTCACTGTTAATTGTGTTAAATATAAATCGTTTGTAATATTTATGTCTAAAATCTAAACCTATTTTATGAAACAATTTGTTAATTGATTTGCAATTCATTTACAAATCGTTTAAATTGTTTCACAATTTTGTAAACAAAACATTGATTTGTAAACAAAACACATGTTTTTGAAGGCATTTAAACGTTCAGTGAATTCATAGCTTGAGTTGTGTTTCCATCTATTGTTTCCATAAAACACTGCAATTGAAAGACATTTTTACACACAATAGGCGTCACAATTGAATTGAGGCCCAAAAACATGTATTATTTAATCGCCTCTTCATTGACAGCATAGACAGACATTAAAATACACATTCAGTGGCTTTGCATTGAAAGCTATTTATCGGTGTTTTTCATTGAATTTGTAAACAAATGAAAACTATTTTTAAATATTTTTGAATTGATTTTAAATTAATGTAAAAAATCTAAACATTTTGTCATTTAATTGGTTTTCAATCCCTAAACCATTCACTAAACCATTGCTCACAACTGCAGACATCAGCTGAAGATTTGGTCAAAGAGTTGGTTCCCATAAACAAGTGTCCAAAATGTTGGGTCAAATGAACGGCGAATTGAATGCAAAAAATGTATGAATTTATCGATTATTTCATTGATTTGTATGTCTTTTACTAAACAATTATCTTCTGATACCACCGATGACGCAGTCGTTTGAATCCATTGGACAAACCAATGGTGAGCCGCAGATGAAGCGAATCAAAGCCGAAGGTATGGTATCTTTGGATCAATTGATTCAATGGTTTCAATGATTTATTTAAAATGACTTTTTCGGCAATCGATAACAGATTTGAACCGAAATTATGTGTATTTTTGACATTAATTTGATTATTAATTAACAATTGATTTAATGATTGATTGAATCGTTAACTCATTTGATGTTTAAGTTTAATGTAAAACCAATTTATGGATGGATTTAATGAACACTTGAATCAAATGTTTAAACAATTTTCATATGATTTCTCTTTTTCTTTCTTTTCTGTGTCATTGCAGACAATAAGTGACAAATGAGATGATAATTGCTTACCATTAATGACATTACCATTAATGCCAACAAAAGGATCCAAACGTTGCGATCAATTAATAACCAAAATATGAGTTCAAAAAAAATTGTCTGAAATTTTTTCGGTTATTATTATTTAATACAAAAATTTTTAAATCAATTTTTAGTGTAATTTATGTTTCAATTGAAACTAAAGACTCATTTCTTCGGCAAATATTTTATCGGTTTTTTGTTTTTTCTTCTCTTTTTTTACGCTTTCTTTTAGTATTCAATGAAAAGATCAAAATTACTGATCCACTCATGTATTGATCACTTCATTGATCAGTTGAGCCGTTGTTGTTGAGCCGATGTCTGTGCAATCAGTGGTACAGTATTTACAGTAATTATAATATCCAAAACTCATCACAATTTGGCCGCACTTTCCGTACATTTTGACATTAAATCTAAACATTTCTTAATAACAAGACTTTTATTTCATTTTTATATTTAATACTCATTTGAGAAGTGATTTAATTGTCATCTCTTTGTCCCTCACCTATAGATGACGCCTCGCCGGCAGACCTCACGGCTGCCCAGCAGACGGGTCTACTGCTCGCCGGACCCGGCGCTCTGCGGGCGTCGGCCATCGCCGCCGGTTTAGTTAAATTGAATTCAGATCAGTTAGAGTTGGTCACAAAGGCCAAGAAGTATGCGATGGAGCAGAGTATCAAAAGTGTCTTGGTCAAACAAACCATTGCTCACCAACAACAACAACAAAAGTCACTACAAAGACATCAGGCACTGGTCCTCATGTGTCGCGTATACGTCGGCAGTATTAGCTTTGAGCTCAAAGAGGACACCATTAAGCAGGCGTTCGTACCCTTCGGTCCCATTAAGTCCATAAACATGTCTTGGGATCCGATCACTCAAAAACATAAAGGCTTTGCTTTTGTTGAATACGATTTGCCCGAAGCGGCGCAGTTGGCGTTGGATCAGATGAATGGCGTTATGATAGGCGGCCGTAATATAAAGGTGGGCCGACCCTCGAACATGCCTCAGGCGGCGCCCATCATAGAGCAACTCCAACACGAGGCCAAGTCCTATAACCGGATATATGTGGCGTCAATACATCAGGACTTAACCGAAGCCGACATTCAGTCGGTGTTCGAAGCGTTCGGTAAAATAAAAAGCTGTAAATTAGCGCAATCCCAATACCCGGGCAAACACAAGGGCTACGGCTTTATTGAATACGACAACAACCAGTCGGCACTCGACGCCATCACATCTATGAATCTCTTTGATTTGGGCGGTCAGTACTTAAGAGTAGGCCGGGCTATAACGCCGCCCAACTGTTTCGATGGACCGGCAGCTCCCAGTTCTATGCCTACGGCGGCCGCAGTGGCCGCCGCGGCTGCAACCGCTAAAATCCAGGCCATGGATGCTGTGGCCAGTCTTACGCCAAATACTAACGGCACAAACGCCTCTATTCCTCCTCCAGTCTTAGCTCTTCCAACTCCAGTAGGTCTGTCTGTTCCGTCAACAGTCCAACCAGTATTAGCGTCAACAGCTCCGGGACTGATCACCGGAGTTACGGTCACACCAACACTCACCCAAACACCTGTAGCCATACCTCCGCCAACATTAGTCACATCCTTACCATTAAGTCTTCACAACTCAGACCAAACGACATCCAAATTCTTAACCACTCCTCCGGTCTCTGTCAACAATAATTCGGTAAACACTGCGCCCAACACTACTTCGGCCGAAACGGCGGCCGCAAAGGCAGCCAAAGAGTTGGAGCAGAAACTGTCAGATTCTAACAGTGCTGTCGATGAGTCGCAAACATTACAACAACAGGAGAACATCGTTATCAAGGGTTCAAACGCCCGACAGATGTTGATGCAGAAGCTTATGCGGAAGAATGAGGTAATTATCAGACAATTGGCCACAAATTCAGTCATTCATTGCATTGTCTTTAGTCTCGAGTAATAGTATTGCGAAATATGGTCGGAATCGACGACTTAGACGACGAACTCGAGTCCGAAGTGACCGAAGAGTGCGGAAGATTTGGTTTTGTGAACCGCGTAATCATATACCAGGAAAGGCAGTCCGAAGAAGAAGACGCAGAGATTATTGTCAAGATCTTCGTTGAGTTCAGTCAACCTTCAGGTCAGTCCTTCACTGCACTTATATTTCGGTGATTATTGACTCAAAAAAAATTGTTTACTATTTTAGAGGCGATTATAGGAAGGGATGCGCTGAACGGCCGCTTCTTCGGCGGACGGATAGTGAAGGCCGAGCTTTACGATCAAATCCTCTACGACGACAACGACCTCTCGGGTTAAGGGGTAATACCTGTCTTCTCTCTCCTCCAAGAAATCATGTTTTGATTGAAATCTTTGACTCATTTTTGCTGAAAATTAATTTAAAATTCAATTCAAATGTAATTAAAAATCATTTTTTAAATTAAAACCAAAAATACATTTCATTTTAGGAATTGTTTTAATCATTCATTCATTCGGTGTTTACTTTCAATACAAAAAACGGCCTCTAATTTAGATAACAAAGCATTTAAGCACTGGTAGGGAAAGGATTAGATGTCTATTCCCTTTGCATGAGCTTCTGTCGGGCCATCTTCTTCTTTGACATCTTCTTCTTCGGCGAGTCCTCATCGGTGGGCGCCTTCGCCACCACCTGTTCCTTCTCGGAGAGGATGACCTCTATATGACAGGGACTACTCATATAGGGATTGATTCTTCCGTGAGCTCTGTATGTCCTGCGCCTCATCTTCGGCGCTCTGTTCACCTGAATGTGTTCAATGACCAGTCGGTCGACATCGAGGCCCTTATAGTCGGCATTGCTTTCGGCGTTTCTCAACAGTTGTAGTAAAAACTCAGCGCTTTTCTCTGGCCATCGGCCCTGAGTTGTGCCGTTGAATGCCTTCATCTGTGCCTTACGGCCGACACCGCCATTGAAGCGTCGGAAGGGAACGACCTCTTTCTTGACCGTAACGTTCTTCAGATACCGCTGTGCTCTACGCAAAGGCATCTTTTTGATGGCCTGAGCGGTCTCTCGGGTGTTCTTGAAGTGAACCCGAAGGTTACTGCCCCGAGCTTTGCATGATTTGGTCGGATTTTCCGGGTCTGTTGAATATCTGCCCATAATTTGAATGGATTTACAATTAATTCAATTGTTTTTAGACAACAAGTGATTGAAAACGTGTTGTCTTTAAGCGGAAAGAGAAAGACATCAATGGTTTCAATGGTTTAGTAATCGATATATCGATCGATGCTTTTAAACATAAATGACGTTTGCATTGAATAATCGTTTTTAATTGAGGTTCACATTATTTTCAACGATTTTTAATCTTTAAGTTAAGTTTAAATTAATTATAATGTAATTAATATTTAAAACAATTTATAAAAACATTTATTTAATTATAATTTAATATAAATTTCAGTTTAATATTGAATACAATTTTGGACATAATTTGCACACAAACCTAAGGAACGGATGTTTAGTCCAACCCTTCAATGCAATGACCAAACGATCCCTTCGTTTGCATTGCGTTTCACGTAATTTGAAATCACTTTTCAATGAAAACATTGAAATCTTTGACAAAAAGTTTAATTCAATTGAAAACTGATTGAAAATGAGTGCAAAGGAAAGGGTGATCGCACTCATCGATATGGACTGCTTTTATGTCCAGTGCGAGCAACGACTGGCCCCACAATTCTGGTCACATCCCTGTGCTGTCGCCCAATACAACAACTGGAAAGGCGGGGGTCTTATAGCGGTCAGCTATGAGGCCCGAAGTCATGGCGTGAAGGGAGGGATGAGAGGCAACGAAGCGTTGGCTTTGTGTCCGGATTTGCATATATTCTCTGTTCCCGAAGTTCGGGGCAAAGCGGACCTCAACCGCTATCGGGACTCAAGTTTTGAAGTGTTTGAAGCGCTTAAACTCTTTGTCCAAAACCTAAACCCGAAGATAATCGTCGAAAAGGCTTCAGTGGACGAGGCGTTCATCGATCTCACCGATCATATCGACCAAATCATCGACTATTCAGATCCCGTTCCCAATGAGGAGCACTTGAGTGACACTAAGATTGTGTTAAACGCCGAAAACGATTTGAAGCAATGGTTGGATCAGTTGAGAGATAATGACTTTGTCTTCAATTCAGATGAGATTCGTTTGGCTTTGGGCGCAGTAGTTGTCCAACAGATCCGTAAAGAGATTTTAGACAAAACACAGTTCAAGTGTTCGGCGGGTATTAGTCATAACAAAATGTTGGCCAAACTCTGCTGTGCTATCAATAAGCCCAACGCACAGACACTACTACCCAAAGCAGGTGTCGACTATCTCTTCCGGAAGACAGACATCAATAAAGTGCGGTCTTTGGGCGGAAAACTCGGGAATCAAGTGAAGAGTGTTTTTGCAATCAATACTATGTTTGAATTAAAAGCACTTGAATTCAATCAACTGCTCAAACATTTTGACCAAAAGACCGCTCAATGGCTTAGAGATATGTCCAATGGTTTAGATGACGAACCGGTCACTAATAGACAACTGTCCAAATCAATCGGCTGTGGAAAGAATTTTCCCGGTATTTCACGGCTTTAATAGGTTTTGATATAATTGTTATTAATTTTGATGTAATTGAAGGCAAAACCGCTTTAAAGACTACCGAAGAGGTCAGACATTGGCTTAAATCCCTGACTCAAGAATTGGTGGAACGGATGACTCGCGACAGAGAAATGAACAAAAGGACTCCGAAGCTAATTGTCGTCGGCTTTAAGATTGCAGAGAAAGAGCATAACTCCCGATCCTTAGCGTTAGATCAGTGGTCAGACGCCAACAAATTGGCCGAATATGTGATGAAACAAGTGTTCAATAAACCAAAGTTTGATCCAATCGTTAACCTATCCATCGCTGCATCAAAGTTTGTCGACGATTGCGACGATCCGTCTCATAATACCATCAAATTAGACAACTATTTCTCAAAAGTCAACAAAAATGAATTGAATTGCGATTCAAATGCAACCAATTGTGGGACAAGTAGTAAACGGTTGAAGAGATGGACAACTAATACCAAAACATTGCATGACTTCTGGAGTTGTAGTACAAGTAAAGCAGAAATTCAATTGAATGACAGAAGTGTTGAGACAATTGACACAAATGTTATACAAATAAGTGATGACTCGAATCCAACAATTGATTCAAACGATGAAAAGCCCGTCAAAAGGGGATTCTTCTTCAGAAAACTGATGCAATTGAGAGCAGAGGAAAGGGAAAGGCGTTTAAAATGAGATTTACTTTAAATACCGGTTTTTAATTGTGATTTTAGTATTTGTTTTCAATAAATGAATATATTTTTGAATTTTATGCCGAAATTGTTATAAAAATTGATTTTATTTTTAATGTTTTTTTCAAAAAACTATTTTCAAAGCTATTTATAAAACTGTGAAACAATTGAAAACAATTTGAAATCAATTCATCACTTCTTTGAATAAAGTTTTAGAGATTTTAGACATAATTTGTGAGAATTTGTGATCAATTGTGTGAAAGAAAATAAATATTTTAGTTTTTGAGTCATTTTGAGTGAATATGACATCAATTATATGGATATAACAGTAAATACAAAGTTTTCACAAATACTTTGCAAATCCGTAAGTCTTTTGACATTTTCATGCCTTAAAAGTACATTTCTTCAATTGTTATAAATCTTTCTTTCAATCTATTTGTTATGAATAGACGGTTGTATTGTATTTGTTATTGAATTTCAGGGGTTTTCACACAAACTAAAACTTATTTTTTATTCATTTTGATTCTCTCGCTGTTATTCTTGTGCCGAAGATAGAGGAGAGGAAACACTTTTAAATGATATATGAATTCCCAAAAGATTATCCGAATTATGACTGAAATTGGATGAAAAGGAGAAAAAAGTTTTATATCTTTTAATGCTTTTCTTATTTTCAAACTTATTTTTTTTGACAGACTTTTCAATTGAAAAAAAGTTTTCAAACATTTTTTCTCCAAATCTCTTATAAATCGATACAAAATCTGAATCAAAAATATTCTTAAAATGAATTGTTTTTTATATTTTTTTCACTGTTTTATATAAAATTCAAAAAATATGTTATAAATTATAGATTTCCGTCAAAATTGTCTTCAATCGTGAAAATAGTTTTATTTTTTTTGTTGTTGAATGAGTTTTATTCAAAAATTTCTCATTCATTACAACATTCCTGAAGTAATTCATAATATTTTTAGTACAACTCTCCAGATCTTAGTCTGACATCGATTGAAGTCAAAAAACTTCAGACAATAATCATATGTTTGATTGAAAAAGCCATTCATTCGTGAAAAGGGATGACATGTTTCAGATTCTGGAGTTTATTTCTTCAGTGGAAGAAAACATATCACAAAAATAAAACGAAACCCTCTTTTGCCGTCAATTATTTGATTCAATGATTGAAATTATAATTTGTATAAAAAATGTGATAAATGTCTGAATCCCTGGTAATATTGATATTTATTGGCTTCTAGTGATTGCATGCAATAGTTTGAGACCAAGAACTGATAAATCATTGTCAAAAACAATTACTTTGAATATGAATTGATTTGTTAGTAGTGCTGAAGATATTGTGTTAAATATCATAAGTAATGAAATATTTGATGTCGTTTTCAATTTCAAATATTTTCTTGGGATAAAGCGATGGTAGAAAAAAATGTCTCAATTCTTTAGACCTGAAAACATTTGATTTGATTTGTCATTCAAAAAGTTGACGATAAATGCAATGAAAAGAGATTTTGAATTGAAAACACATATGAAATTCAATTTTGATATCTTTTTATACGAAATATTCAATAAAACTTTCAACAAATTCATAAATATGTCATAACTTTGTCATTGATTTTCAGTTAATTTTAATTCAAATAAAGTGTTTTTACAAATAATAGTGAATTGAATTTTAGACCCGGAATATGTCTCCAGAGATGTTTTAATGTTATATAAAACTCTTTTAAAATTTCATTTTTTATTACATTTTCGGTGTTTTTTCCTCAAATCTATTATTTATTAAAATTGAGTTCAGTTCTCAGAAAATACATTCAGTTTTCAAGTAAACAAACTAAAATTCTTAAATCCATTTCCCCTTACATTTCATTACCTTGGTTATTTAAAATTAATGTTTTTCATACCGTTGAATCAAGAATATTTAGTAGACATAAAGTTATCTATCTCATCTTATTTGTCTTTGAAATATAAAATCTATCCATCTCAATTATCATTTTTATATTTCTATAAATGGTCACCTTGGTTATTCTTATTGAAGTATTGGTCGACATTTCAAACATCATAAACAATAATAAAATTAAAATTTCATTCAATTATTGACTGTTTTATTACAACTCAACACAATTGCGTGAAATCTTAACATTGATGTTGAGGTCTCTGTCAGCCATTGATAGTCTCTGTCAGACATCCATAACAACACAATATGTGGTCTTCTTTTATGAACTCCTATTGAGATCTCAAGAAAGTTAAGATTAAGTTAATGTAAAAGTCGTTTATATTTTAACCAATTATTACTCTTTGAATGCGATTTTTGTATTCAATTATAAAATTGTTTAACATTTGGCTCAAAGCTAAACAAAATAATTGAATTTCAATCTCACATCCATTGAATGCAAGGAATATTGAATTCAATTACAGTAATGAATGGATGCTATGATTGCATACCATTTGAGTGATTAAATACAAACCATTTTTGCTGTAATAACTCAACCATCGGTCAAATTAGAGCAAGATCAACTCAAATTACTAATTAAGCTCATACTATTAGCTCCTATGTCAGTTAGATTTTGATTTAAAGTCGATCAATTTCAAATGACCAGGACATTAAACATCTAGAATTGATTTTGTATTACAAATACTTTATTTTTATGCCAATTATTGTATGTTTTATTGAAAATGGATTCAAAATAAATCCATTTTTATAAAAACCTTTATTTGAAATCCACTGTAAATCGCAGGCAATTGAAAGCACTTATAGCTAAATATGATTTGATTTTCGCAATAGTTCACAAAATAGTCGTCTCTTATAGACTCTTCAAAAGACTCTTGAATTCACCAAAGCTTTTGAATAAATGATTGAATAAATGATTTTTCATTAAAATAGATGAAAACAATTGTATTGAAAGGTTAGTGCTCTGGGTATTTGCACTCTCAGAAAGACACAGCAATTCAGTTAAACGCAAACTATTTATATAAATAAGTTTATTGAATATTTAGATAAATAGCCCAGGGACATAACCCAGGGACATGATGAAACAATTTTCTCTCTCATCTATGATAAACCTCTTGTAATTTTATTTCGCAAATACTTCCGACAAAATGCATAAATATTTTTTCGTTTGTAATAAAAAAAATTACATTTACATCACAATTGCCTTTCTTTCTGCTGATAACAACAACAACAACTGACCACCAAGGACATTTTAGGTAAACACACAAAAGTTATACTCTGTTTATAAGTTTATATAATTTATTAATCAATTATTACTTTTAAATGACATTTATTTGTGAACAGAATCTTTGAATTCAATGTCAAAGAGAGTTAACGTTTGAATAATAATAACAAAAATGATATGTTTTATTCAATTAATAGTGTTTTGTCTCAAGAATTACAATACAATTGAATATCATTTCAATAATTACTTATATTTTAAACATTTCTGTCAATCGTTTGCCTTATCATTGAATTAAATGATAAATAAACTAAAAATTATAATTAACACTATTGTACTGTAAAAGTAAAAGTATCAAGGAGAATCTACATTATAATGAAAAATAATTTCCTGTTTTGTTGATTAAACAACCTATTGTTCACAACCCCTGATTCAGGTGCTCCAATTGTTTGCTAAATCACATACAGTAATGAACTTTCATTAAGAAATTGATTGAAAAATCCATTGTCTCTAAGAATCAAATCATTTAAAGGTTTGTTAATTTACTGAATCTTTTTTTCATCAAACATTCTTTCAGTAAAGCACTGGTAGTCTTGTGTTAACTTAAATTGAGTGCAAAACTACATCTCGTTTTGCTCTTTAGTTTTCAATTCATCCATTGATTCCCTGTTAGGGCCCTCAGGCGTATAACATATTGTATTGCATTTTCACTCAATTTCAGTCATTGTATGACAAAAGTCTTCAACAGAATTGTGTCTTTGATTGCATCGGAGTTCAGACCGAAAGGTATATAAGTGTCGCTGAAAATGATAGACAAATCGCTTTTTGTTTCACATTTTCAGATTCACATGAATATTGCCAAAAGTGTTATCATTTCACTGTATATTCGTGTCTCAAAACACTTGAGAATTAGTAATAAAAACTATAAAATCTGTGATATATTTCACACAAACTATTGTATCGATCGTTTCATTTAGTGATAACTTTTTCTCTGTTTTATTGATTTTTAACATAAAATTAACGCAAATTTCAACACTTTTTTTGTTTTGTTAAACACTTCACTCAATTAATTAACTGAAAAACTTCACACACTTTGGCAAACCTTAAAATTACACTTCAAACTCATGTTATATTTTTTGCCACAAAAAAGTAATTTTTTTCAAATATTTCTGATTAAAGACATCACAAAAATGTGATTAACTTTAGGACGAGTTAATGAATATATAATTTGACTTAACTTTTGTTCAAATTAAACGATAATTTGACGCAAAATTAGCAAAAATTTTAAATTTCGTGTTTTATTGTTCAGATATTGTATTAAAAAGTAATTCAATGAAAGTTTAAATTTATTTTTATTTTTTGATAAATTTTTAAAACTATTTGAATTTCACTTACAATTTGCCAAAACGTTATGTTAGGTTAGGGTTAGGTATACATACATTATAAACAACAGTGAAGTAACCCTTATATCATTTGAGAGCACAAAAACAAACACAAACACAGAATTTAAAATTTAATTTTAATGTTTACAAAGGATTGTATGGATTGTATGGCAAGGAATCGATTGCATGAAAAGCACTTCAACTGTGTTTGAATGAAACTTTTTCCCTGAGTATTGGTTTCTGAAAAAAATGTATTTGTTTTGGAATTATATTCAAAAGAATATTCTGTGAATGAAATGAAGAAAATATTTCAAAATATTAAATACAAACCCAAAATCAAACAAACGGTGAGTTATACAGTATAAGTGTGTGAACTCTGTTGCCAACAAAATAGGATTTGAAATAAAGTCCTTTTGATTGAGTCGTTCATAAAGACTCAGTCATTCAGCACTTAATTGAGTTTAACTGAGCGTTAAATTCAATTCAATAGAAAATAGGATTCTCTGCTATTCTCTTGTAAATAAAGTACTGATCAGTCGCTTCAATATTGAAAACATATTTATTTAACATATATTTTAAACTAAACGACAAAATAATAACAACTTTATTAACACTTATATAAAAAACATAACAATTATGACAACGTTTTGTTATATATTACTCTCCAGAGAGTAAAAGACTAATTGAGAAAATCTAACAAATTGTCAATTATATGAAGAGTTTAGTAATTATTTTAATAATACTTTTAATGCAAACACATATTAACGGCGAAAATGTGAGAAAGCTTTCTGACATTTAAATGAAAAATCAATATTAATCTAAAAACGTGTTTCTTATGTGTTGTCTCTGTTGTCATTAAAAAGTGATTTTTGAAGAAATTTATTATTAATAGTATTATTGTTAACATTTATTCAACTCATGTCTAATGTTAACAATGTTTCTCAAAATTTTCAATTAATAATAAATAATCAAAATTTAAGTTACAACACATAAAAGTCACAAATTATTCAAAATATTTGCTCAATTTTAGTCAAATATTTGATAAACTAATGCAAATGGGATTAAAATAGAGACTATTGTTGTGAATGTATTATAACTTTATTATTTTCTGACTAATTAAAAGCTCACCTGAATTCCCAATTGAATACCCCCTGAAAATGACTGCATATAAGTGTTTATAAGTATTCACGTTATGTTTTGCTTGTATTAAAAATTGAATTAATTGTGTTTAGAAACTCTCAATAATAAAGACTTGAAATCAATTTATGTTTGAATATAATGGAAACAAAATCTTATATTTTTTGTCAATAACTGACATAAAAATGGATTTTATGTATAGTTTGAGTCATTTGTCGACGAAATGCTATTAATGTAATGGAAATCCATTTAAAATGCATTTTTAAACAAATTCTTCTCAATATTCGCCGTCTTTTATATCAAACTCTCTTCACATCAAACAAAATGCTTAACAAAATACTGAACGACACGATCAATGAAGCCTTTAATACAGATCTGGGAAAGGACTTGCAATAACAAGTGTATGTCTTATAGGATAGGGGAAAGTCACTGCGAAATATCAGTTCAATTGTAAGGATATATAAGATGACCGGTGTATGAGTGCTTGGAATCGCTGTAAAACTCGTATAAAATATCCGAAATATAATATAAATATCAAAAATATTTTTGATAGAGAGATTCAATAGAGATATGATCTTGATCACATGAGAAATTCCAGTCACAATAAGAAAAATTTATAACAAATAAAGTTTTTTTCACAAAAAATGTAAGAAATGGTTGAAAAATGGGAATTATTTTTGTTTTTGCAATAATATATAAATTTTTGTTTAATTCAAAGCACGAAATGTTTTCACTGGTACTGACACTCACACTCTCTAAGCCATGCGCTCTCAGTGCAGCTGTTTGTGTCGATTCTGTGCTTATATTCTAGTTTACAATGAATTGGACAGAAGTACAGAAGCATTGGAAAGAGAGAAGACTTATAGCAGTACTGAAGCCAACAGTTATTCCCACCAATACTTGTGTGCGATTGGCATCCGATGACAGAAGAAGTATAAATACAAAGCTTTTAATATTTGCTGAAGAGATCTGATCTCAAACGCCATTACAGCTGAAGACAAGATATGTTATAATAAGTACAAAACAAACCCTTATTTAACCGTCACTTGTAATGACATCGATAACAATGTATCAAAACTTTGGTGAGAGAAGTGAGACATCACTCCAACTGACGATTGTAAGCCTTCGGCGCTGAGAGCACCAGAATATAATGGTATGAAAGCATTCACTATCTATTTATATAAACTTTGAGCCACTCTTTTCATAGTTTTATGATATGAAACAAACGCTAAACCCATCGCTTGTTGTTTGCATTTATTTCATCAATTGATTGCTGAAAGTTGTGAAGATCTGACTACTTATCTCATATTTATATGCCTTTCCCAATGAGCGCAATGAAAACCTAAACCTCTGGAGAGTTTTACTTGTATTTAAGGATACAATTTGTATTCAATAAGAGTTTCGCGACTCTTATATCCAAAACTATTTTCCATTCAATACAGTCTATAATAAAAACAATTTATTGTTATTTGTTGTGATATTTGTTAATATTTGTGAACAAAAAGTCAATATTAAGTAATAATTATTATTATGAGTCATATCAGCGCTAATATTGAATAACTGGCAATGGGTGTCAACCGCAGCAAACTGGCCAGTGTCTCATCCCAGGGCAGTACCAATGAAGAGGTCACTTTCGATGACTTCCAGATACTGAGAGCAATAGGAAAGGGAAGCTTCGGAAAGGTTTGTACACTTTTTATGTGTGTCCTCTACTGAAGACACTATTAAACAAACATTTCATAAGTTATTTTCGTTCAAAGAGTTTATCTTCACTTTTATTTAAAGCCAAAAAAAGTGAAGATTATATAAATATTTGTATTTTAGTTATGTTTACAAAACATTATATAAACTTTACTTTATTTGGATTTTTGTGTTGTGTTTCAAATTATATTTATTTTGTTTTGTTCAACATTTTTGAGATTTTTTTCTCTGATTATTTGAAAATTGATTTTCACGGATGAGTGCAATGAAAACGATATACAGATAATAAAACATTTAATTTAGTGTCAAATGATTTCTCATAACATTGCTCTCAAAAAAAATATTCAAATTGTTTGCCAAAACTGTTAGCACTTACACCTAATTGCAGTCTCAATGGATATGGCTTTTCATATATCGATAACAATTTATTTCACACTTTATTTTACTGTCGTTTATGAGACTGATTGACAGCACAATACAGTCGTTTGAGTGCCTCTACTGTCAGGAAATCAATTTTGAATTATTGATAATAATTGCCAAAAAGTAATGACACTATTGGTTGCAAAACGGCTCTCAAATGAATGAAATAAAGTTTTACATAAAATAACATAACATTTGATATTAATCTCATTTTTTATTTCAATTAATTCCCAATAAATATGCAATTTATAGACAAAGACTTATATTTCATATTAAATGAAAATTCATTTCCAAATAAATGCAATATTTATTATGTGTTTCACTAGAAATCATCAAATATTCAAAATGTCATTAAAATAATAGACTTTTTATTTATTACTTTTCAAAACTAATCAAAAATACAATTATTTTGTGAATAATTATCTAATCATTTGTTTTAGTAATTGTTATACACTATTCAACAACAGTTTATGAATGCAATCAATAGATTGAATAAAATTGAAATTACCCTTAGATTGCAATCTAAAACATGAGTTCCTATAAATACCCCTCACATTTGCATTCACACTGAATTACAATTCAATTAATTTTGTTATGATTTTTGTGTTAAACAAAATATCAAATCTCTATCAAAACATAATTATTATTTCGTTAATTAAAATCACATTTAATTGAAAAGTTATTAAACATTTATAACCAAAATTTTGTATCATGGTAATCTGAGGGGTATTTGATCAAAAAGAATTATGCGTTCAACTGATATCAGCTTCTAATACACTTTTTACACCCTTTAAACACACTCTTGAACGCATAATTCTGGGCCCGACCTTAAACCTTGATAACCTTAAACACCTTGATAACCTTAAAACACACTCTTAAACCTCAAACCTTATAACACTTTACACACCTCAGCGCAAGCAAACCCTTAGTCTATGTATTAGTAATATGAACTTCACATACGCTGGTGTTGAATGTGATGTTGAATGATGAACGTTTAATGAAGCATGATGAGATCTTTGTGCTGATACTAAACTTAATTTCAAATTTGTTAATATAGTCCTCATAGCACTGGTATTAATGTGATTACAGTTTTAATTAATGTTTAATTAAATATTTGAAATAATTTAACAAAATTACAGAATATTTTGATTTCAACTAAAAGTTTGAATTTCTTTGAAAACATTTATTTGTAATAAATATTAATAAAACAAAAATATTACAAAAATTTTTAGATTTTATTGAAATTAAATATTTCCTATAGTTTTTCAATCCATTTCCCATTTCATGAAATATTCAATCAATTGTTTTGTTTGATTTAATGTATAGAATGAAAAATCAAAAGGAACCTGATATTAGTATTTTGTTATTTGAGTTTTAAAATTATTTACAATTATTCACAATCTTTAGACAAGAAATTGGATATATTTTAAACAAAATTCAATTGAGATTTCTGTTCAGTGTTTAACTGAATCTCAATTTGAGTGCTATTTTGTAGAATGTATTGAAAAATAAGATTTATTTATAAATTGATTCATAAATAGATTGAAATTATTTTATTTCAACAAAACTTAACATTTATTTGAATAACAAAATCCTTTTAATATTTATAAATCTAATGTCAAATACAGATTAAATTATGAAAATAAAAGGGATTTAGAAATAAAAAGTATTAATTATTACTAATTATAAAATATTTTAAACATATTTTGTATATTTATTGCAATTTATTTGAAAAACAAATATATTTGCAAACTATTCATGAATTTTAAAAACTTCCCAATTATTGTAAACTATATGTAAATTCAGTTATTATTAGTTTATATTTAAATAAATTTTCTCACATTTTCTTCCAAATCGATGACTAAGTTATCGTTGATTTATTCTTAACCTCCTGTACCCCTCAGAAGCGGTGGTCTATACTATAGACTGAATTTGTGAGAAATTTTAAATTTTACTTAAATTTCACTTCACTTCTCAACAAAAGTCAAATATAAGGGAACGGAAGCGAAGAATAAAGAAATTTTTCAGATCAACGAGAAATTTATTTAAGACTTGAGAGGAGAAATGTAATCCAATTATCATTTCATTTGAAATCAATTTTTCACAGAAACTACTCTTTTATATAAATATAAAAATTTTAAGACTTTTTAAAAAAATTGATTTTTCATGAAATGTGTTTTCAATTTGAAAGCGCAGACAACAAAAAGTGTGTGATTTTAGACAAATTGAAAATATCTTGACTTTTAAGGCAAAAAAGTTTTGATTTTTTTCCACAATTAAATGAAAACTTTCTTTATATTAGGAAAATATTTCACTAAAAGAGAGAGACTTTGAGAACACTCAAGGATTTGCTTGAAATAGATTTTGATTTTTTATCAATTTCTTGAGAGTTTGAAGTTTAGGATTAGGTTTTGTGTTTCAAAACATTTTTTGACACTTTTTTCAGTATTTTTTTTATAAATGTCTTTTTAATTAAATTTCAAAATCAAATATTTTTGTTGACGTTTTCAATGCATTTCTTAGATTATAGTCAAAGATATAAATCTTAAAATATTATTTATTTTTATAACAATTTGTGTCTCAAAGTGTAGGACAAGAGTAATGAAAACTAGATTTACCATCGCTTCAGAGCACTGTTAGTTGGAGTCTATGTAATTAATTGCAAGATTTTGAAAGTGCTTTTTGTTTTACAAATTTATTTTCACTTTTAGTGGTAAACAAATCGTTAGACTATCGGAAGAGTAGAGATAAGTTGTGTACGCAATGTCTGAAATTGGGTTTTTATGGCCCACCAAATGGTAAGCCTATTTGAAAGTCGAGTGAATAAGAGCACAGTTATAGAGACACCAAAATAATCTTATTTTGCATTTGTGGCCAATTTTGGTGAATAAAAGTTGATATAAATTGCTTTCCCAAACGCAAAGACTATTCAAACGATTGAAAACAAGAATTATTGCAAAAACTATTCAATACTTTTGTTTTATGTCTGCAATTGTGTTGAACTAATAATATGAGACACAACTCGGAAACTATTATAACGTTTGTTGACATTTAGTTATCAAAAAAAGTATTATAAAACAGAAAAAACAATTTTTCCGATGCTATGACAAAAGTGAGGGAATGATAGTCTCGTCCACAAAGACATTATTTATCATCCAATTTGTGATATCGATAGACAACTCACAATCAGTGGACTTCACTACTGCTGTATAAATAAAGGACTGTAAGGACTGCAAGGACTATAAGCACTGTAATCACTAAAAGGGCTTATTTTTAAAATCGATACAAAGCCTGCACTGAATATAACGGTTTATAACTCATCTCTAATTTAATGAATAATTTGAATCAAACTTTTCGTTTATATTTTTAATTTCACTACAAATTTGAGACATTATTTCATTACTTATCACAAGCCCTCAGACATCCATTGATAAAGAGAAATACAAACCCTTTTTGTCAATAGTTTATTGTATTATATTTTATCATATGTGACAAAAACATACCCGGAGTCTGAAAACAGTACAGTAACTGTGATATGAAAATGCAATTTATTATTGGCTTAGTTTAGAAATATTCATATAATTATAAATCTAATGATTATTTTGTTTTTATATATTTAACAATATTTTTACAATAGATTTGAATAAAAAGGAAATCATTTCCTAAAATGTCATTCAATTTAAGTAATAATTTCCAGGATTTTGTCGATTGATATAAATATTAGTGAAGTTTCACTGAAATAACATTTATTTTAATTTTAATCATTTCATCACTCATTCAGTCCTTTATATGATTTCTAAACAAATTAAATTAAATTGTTTTCTCTTTTGTTATGTCATTGTTAGTGAAAAATTGAGTGTCAATTGTAGGACAGGTCTATAATCTGTGGGCGAATATCATGTTATATCCGGCGATGAACTCCTGTTGATCTAAAGTTTCCTTTTCTTTCATTTCCCTTCAGACGAAACCTTTTAACTAATAAAAACAATTCAAACAATTTTACAGAAATTTTAATTACATTTTCAATTCATTACAACATTTTGTTTGAATTTAATTTATATTTATTTTTCACTCAAACAGTAATTTCTAATTAAATTTCAATTCAATCTAAATATTACTTAAATTCTTGTTTTTAATTCAAAAGTTGAAAATCAAATTTTGTTGATTAGATAAATCCCTTAAATACCTCTTTTTCACATGACATTGGACCATTTGCTATCAAAGCCTCTGCTTTAAGTGCTTATACATAATTATTTTGCCACAAATCCAATAATCTTTTAAAAGTTTTTGAAAATTTTGAAAAAAATATAAAAATTCATTTAAAATATTATAATTAAACACAAAATCAATCATTAATTACATAAAACTCATTAATATTTCCAATAATTATAGCAATTATTGGAAAACATATCAAAAGAGTAAACGATTGGTTAAATCAAAACTTTATTTTACATTTTGATTGATCGCAAAAAAGTGCATACATTTTGTGAATAACTGATCGCACAGTTATGTCTTCAATAACCTAGGCTTTGGTATAATTAAAAGGGAAACTGTATTTCCCATTCACTCATTGAGTATGAAAATAATTAATCAATTCTTGTGAACAAAGATTGTTATGATTTATAAATTACTATAAATTATCTCAATTTATATATACCAGTGCTGATCCTGTTATCGGGCACTGATAGCAGTTATAACCAAAGAAGAAAAGCAATCAATAAAATAGACGCAAAAATTTTCAATCATTTCTCATATGATTTATATATCGATACAAAAGGAGTAAAAACTAAAACACTTCTGAAATAAATAAAATTTATTTGAAATTTGAAAATATGTTTCAAAAAAAGCAAAATATTATTATTTGTTGACAAAAACAACAATAGTTTTCATTCAATGTTAATATTTTCATTACATTTTCATAATTGTATACCAAATAACTAATTGAATGATAAACTGGTGCTGACATCAGACCCTGAGCGCACTGTTGCGTCTGCTATTATGTAAACGGCAGACAACACCAGACATCGATTATTTAGATTACAATTCAGTGCTAATCGTTATGTAATTTATATGACTTTTGAAAAACATATTTTTAATCAACAACTGCACAAAAGAGAGGATTAAATGATTACACAATAAATAAAAAGTTAATCATTTAATCCTATATTCAATGCAGTATTGATTTGATGGACAAAATCAATGGTCAATGAGAGTAAAGAGAAATTATTTTATGAATACAATAGTCATATGAAAAGACATTTATTGCCACAAAATAAGACACTTTGATATCAATTGTGAGAAATACAGCAAAAAACTGATAAATAGTTTGAAAACTTAGTCTTTTCTGTATTACTGGCGATAATAAAGAGTATTATTTGATTCATAGCTGAAAATAATGTCTTTTCCTTTCCTTTCCTCTGCTGTTAGGTATGTATTGTCCAGAAGAGAGACACACAACAGATGTACGCAATGAAATACATGAGTAAATCCCAGTGCTTGGAAAGGGATGCCTTCAGAAATGTGTTGCGAGAGATTGAATTATTGGCACGTCTTGAGCACCCATTTATTGTCAATTTATGGTTTACTTTTCAGGTGAGAGATAAACAATTAATACTAAGTTATGGCTTAATACCATTGAAAATGCTTTTCCTAATACCACTGTCCATTATTTTGCTTAATATTTATTATCATTTCATTTCAATGTTTGCCAAAATAGTGAGCACTCTATGAAGATGTTGTTTAAACAAACCCAATGCTAATCTTTAATTGCAATTAAATTAACATTTATTAACATTTAAATTATAAGATTAATGTTTGCGCTGTCATTCCAGCCGTCCCTTAATATAAGGATTAACTTTAATGCAAATGTTATGTAAAATTTATTCACAATTTGTTGAAATGCTAAGAGTGTTGAGTGAAGAGCACCCAATGGTTTGATGTTTAAGTATTTCTTCATTGAATTGTTATTAATATTAACTTTGGTTTTGATGTTATGTTCAGTACATAAAGAGAGCATTGTTTTTATCCAAACCCTTCACGTGAATAACCCTTTAGTTCGTGATATACTATGAATGAGTATATCGTTGAGTTAATTATGCAGAGAGAGAGAGAGAGAGAGAGAGAGAGAGAGAGAGAGAGAG
>JAQGAT010000521.1:0-29029 GCA_034687845.1 Pantelozetes paolii | reverse complement strand
AAGCAAAACATTGAATGAAATAAAAGTATTTCAAAAATGTATTCATCTTTTCATCAAATCTGTTGATAATCTGAAGTAAATTGAAATGAAGAACAACTTATTCTTGTGTTTAAATCAAATAACTAATAATGAAATTGATTTGATTTCAACACAAACTATTAGTTACTAATCTAAATATTAAACTATACTTGGAATGAGCTCATCATTCTTGATATTTGTTCACCATATTTCCAGGCATAGAATTTTTTCGCCTTGATAAATTTAATGTAATTTATATATTTGCTCAGGGTTTCAATTGTATTGTTTATTAATCATTGAATATATAATAAAATCTATTTTTAAATATAATATTTATTTCTTTAATGATTTAATCACTTATTAATGCAAACCAATGACAAACACGTTAATCATTTGAGAGTTGAGATAAAATAGTCAACACTTTCTCGAGTTTCAGAAGAAGTGATCCAATGATCTGGACATTTATAACCGGAATAGTATAGCGAGCACTGGTATTCGTGTACCTATAATATACTGGTATTATCTTTTCAGTAAACAACTTATCAGTTGTGGGACTTAGACATGCAATTGTCATACCTGTGCTTTCGTCACATATCAAAATGCCTCTAAAAATAAAATAGCACAGTTACATCTTTTCCAATCAAATGAAACTTGCATATTATGTACCTTGCTAATAATTATTCAATTGTTTTCTTACAGTCTATTATTTTTATCTTATTTTGTTTGACTTGAAAAACATCTAAATATTGTAATAAATTTAATGCTTTTTAATCAGAATTAAAATTACCATGCACAATGAAGTGGCGGATAGTCTTGCTTTTAAATTTTGGTTTAATTATATATTTAACAAAATATTTCTCTACTTTTGATTAATTTTAATATTTACTTCGATAGTGGACAACATTTTGAATGAAAAGTTAAAACAAGTTTTAAATGAATTTGAGATTAGATTTTGGATTTGATTTGAAAATCAGATAAATATTTGAAATGAATTAAATAATCGGAAAAAATGTTTTCAATTTTCAAATGAAATGACTTTTTATTTATAATTCAATGAAATATTTATTCACAACAGAAGTTATTACTACAAAAACAAAAATGATTGAAGTTTTTGATCATTTTTTAAATTAATATTATTCTTAATTAATTTAATAATAATTTTTGTGCAAAAAATTAATTGCAATTAAATGAGAGAAAAAAAAATAATTGATTTTTAATTAAAACTTATTTACATTTAATTTATTTATATATTTATAAACAAAATCTGTTTTTAAATTAAATTAATTAATAAAAAACATAAAACTTTTTGCGGAAATGAAAATAAAATTTAAAATTATTACTAAATTTTAGTTTAGTTTTAGTCTTTTTTGATGTTAAAAATCAGTTTAATTTATCGCTGATATGAAAATGACATGTCTTCTAATATTAGCGACCGATTGGATGACAGTTTTATCTTCTTCTTCATAGTCTTTGATAATCACATTAAAAAACACAACACTTTTTGCTTGTCTGACATATAAAACAGATAATCAGATGAAGAGTTGATTTTAATTTTTAGTTTACTTTTCGGAGAAAATCATTAATTATTTTACAGTAAATGTCTAATCAGTGAAGAAATTAATATATACTTTGAGTTCATCTCCAAAAATAGTCGATGCGATGATCAATGAGTTTCACATTTAATGCAATAAATATTTGTATATAAAAAACATTTTTAATATCTATTTATATATAAGTTTTTCTTCACATTTAGGTCTTAAGTTAAAAAATCTTTTCATTCATTCATACATTCATTGAATTAATAATTAATTAATTGTTTTTTCATTTTAAATAAAATCATTGAACGCTTTTGACATAGTTTTTGACAGCAATTGTATTATTACTTCCCTTTTAGTTAACATTTTGCGCACAAATCGATAGCACAGTTGTCTTCACAGTTAATCAATGAATTGATTGAAAATGAATTTTACGCTTAAATTGATCTCAAAATTAAATTACAATTACTTTCTTCTTGTGAACCAATGATTATCATCACATGTATTGACAATTAGACACAAATAACACAAACAATTATTAAACATATTTTGTCCACTAAACTGACCGTCCGTTTAGAGATTGTCCACAAAATACTTAATAACTGTTTTCTCATTCACTTCAGACCAGAAAGCCTTCAGGAGTTCCGATACTTGTCTGTAGTCTAAGTGCTTGAATGCTATTCATTATCTTCTTTTGATGGCTAACTAATGTCACACCAATTATGGCCAAGTCTTGAGCGGTGAGTCGGGCCACCGCTGACAGGTTGGTCACACCTGACTGATCAAAGTTGACCCGATATCTGGTCATCTTAATGCTGGCCAACCACTCGTCCACTGACTTGAATTGTATGACATCGGGTATACATGTGTTCGGTTCGCCAAACGGGTCGACTGTAAGCCTATATGAGCGCACAGGGAGGTCACACACAGAGAGAGATTATTATGTGATTTTTAAACATATGAATCAATTGAATAAAAATGCATTCAATAGTAAATCATTGAAAGGATTGGTGTTTAAAGGCATAGAAAATGTTAATCAATGAATAGTTATAAGCAGTTCAGACATCAAAGGGTGTAAATAATGATAAGATTTTTACCTGAAACTACTTTTTTGGTATTCATTGATAGCTATTTGAAAATCAGATGAGATTTTCATTTGATTTAATTTAAAATTGAAAATACATTTGAAATGATTTCAATAATAAAAAAAATCAAATGAAATGCACAAAAATTGTGACTCATTTCTGATTTATTTGAAATTTTATACCATTTGAATGATTTACTAATAGTTTTTGTGCAAATGTAAATTTTGTTTGCAATCAATTCATTGCAAGCAAACAAACAACAAAACTGTATAAACAGACAGAGAGTGTGAGAGAGAAATAGTTTTTTCATTAAATATAAGATTCAAAACTAAATCTCAAATAAAAATAGGATTTTAACAAAAAATGAGACCAAAAGAGCAGATAATCAGCGAAAATGTTGAAAAGTATTTAAACATTAAATGAAATTCAAGTTTATTTTGAAAATAAATAGTTAAGAGTTTTTGTTGCGAAACAACACATGAAGAAAAAGCAAATTAATCATTGATTACAGTGTATAGTGTATAAAACATGACATACCTGGCCGTTTTGCAGATCTTATGAAGATTTTCTGGACATTTAATTAGTTTATCTAAAGTTTTAACAATTTGTGAGAACGTAGGCCTAAGATTGCGATCTTTTAGCCAACAGTCCATTATTAGCTTATCGTATAACATCTCTGGACAGTCCTATAATACCAGTGCAGACAATAGACTCATTAATTATCACAAAGAGTCAGTGCTTTTGTAATAAATTTTCGTGAATTATGTATAAAAATGTAAAGCATTTCATGAAATATTATATACAATTAAGTGTCTGGCCTTAAGAGAGCCCCCCTATCCCTACAGTACTCGATCACAACCGCTGGCGTTCAGCCCTGGCCATCACCAGATCATTAGCAGTCATTAATTTCAATCGCTGAAGAGCGCCGACATTTCTATCCTATCCTTCACTCAAGTGATTGAGAATTAAACTAATTTCAGAGTAATTACTGAAAACTTTTTAAAAAAGTCTTAATTTGTATACCAATTCATAAAACGCTATAATATTGAGGTGTTTTGGTGTCTGAAGTGTTTTGAGGACAGGTAGTCAACATACCATTGGCGGCGGAAGTCTATAACCCTTTTCGATGCCTTTGATGACATCCTGGTTCGACCAATTCCAATACGGCCTCTCCCCGTACGACATCACTTCCCAACACACTATACCAAAACTCCAGACATCGGAAGCGGAGGTAAACTTTCTGAAAGCGATCGCTTCGGGTGCTGTCCAGCGCACAGGTATTTTTCCGCCCTTTAGAGTAGGAGTCAATGCATATAAAAATTCCGCAATAAAAGCAATGTTTAAATAAACGCTTACTCTTGTGGTGTAAGCGCCTTCAGTTGCGCTCTCAATCTCCCGGGACAGTCCAAAGTCGGCTATTTTGCATACTAGGGTCGAGTTGACCAACACATTCCTGGCGGCCAAGTCCTGGACACAATTGATAAATAAAATTATATGAATATATAGTTGAATAAGCATTTAGTGAAACTATACTGGCATACCCTATGAACATAATTCATCTCGGCCAAATACTGCATCCCAGATGCAATGCCCCTTAACATGCCCACCAATTGGATCACTTGAAACTTGCCGTCATTTGCCTGAATATAAATATAGCAATAAATTAATTGAAATTTTAATGAATTTTTGCTTTGAATTATGAATACATTAAATGCAAAGTCTATTACAAAGCACTGGTAGTTAGGAGTGAAAGGAGAAATCAATTCTCGTTTTCGTAATATATTTTTCAAAATAAAGACTAAACTATAAAACTCTTAATGTTTTATAACTTTATGTAATAATAATCAAAAGAAAAAGTTATTATTATTATTAGAAGTGAAATATATTTTCGGCTCTTCTGCTGATGAATAGCCGAAACCATAGCACAAGACTTTAAGCACAAACCCATAGCCCCCGAACCCAATGAATAGCTTCTCTGCTATATATGAGTAAAATATTTCACAAAAACTAATTGCATATTAAGGCCCGAAATGAATGCCAAACTATTAGCCACATGTTCAATGAGCTATGAGATGCCATAGACTACCAGTGCTTTACATAAAACAGAGCTTTAATAACCAGGAGATCAGAGTTAATATAATAGTGAATATAAAGACCAGATTTGATTATATAATAATAATTTTTGGATATTTTTAATAATCACTGAAATGAGTCTCAAAAGGCATAGCATTTATAAAGTATAGGAAAAACGAGAGTCAAAAGTAATGAGAAATTTGTTTAACGTCTTAACAGCAAAAATATTGCTTCAAAAGAGATGAGCAAAAAGAGTAGTAAAGTAAAGAGTGAGAGCACTGGTAGTAATAAATTGGTAGCACTTATAGCATATGAGAAGAAAGTGTATAATATATAAGAGAATGGATATTAGAGGCGAACACTAGTAATAAGAGTTTATTAAAATGAATGTTCACTTCTATAGAGGAATAGACTATTATATACAGACAAACAATAGTTGCTGTGTTCACAGAGCACTGGCATCTCCGCATCCCTGGCCCTTATCTCTGTTTCGATTTGTTTTATAGTCACTTATGTGTTCAGAGGGGAGTGAGACTGTGAATAGTGCACTGGTAGTAGTAATAGTGCACTAGTATTATGTGATCTATTCCTAATGATTGGACTCATTTGTGTTTAGAGTGTATAAGAAGGGGTTACGGGAGAGGAATGGATGTGCGAGAGAGTGAAGTGAGCCATAAATTACATACCCTGAGGAAGGCGTCCAGAGAACCTTGCTCCATATATTCTGTGATTATCATTATTGGATTGGTTTTGGTGACCACCCCCTGAAGGTAGATGACATTGGGATGATCAAACTGTCCCATTATTGAGGCCTCTGTCAGGAAGTCGAGTCTTGGCTTCTCAGCGGAGGTGGGCTTTAGTGTCTTGATGGCCACAGTGACCTCTGGCCGGCCGGGTAGCTTCAATTTGCCCCGACATACGTCTCCAAACTCTCCTTCAATATTTAAAAATGCATTAATATTTTTGAACAAAAATTTGATTAAAGTTTTGTTTGTATTTAATTGAACTTGCTCAAAAAACAAAAGTGTAATTTATTGAGTGAGCTTGATAGCATACAGGAAAAAGTTTGATCAAGCTTAATTGAATGAAATAAAAATCTGTTGACAATAAACAGAAATATAAATCATTTTTAATGCAAATAATAAATAAATAAAAACTAATATCAGAGAAGAAAATGACATTAAATATGAAAACAGTAACAAAAGTCTCGCTATTTTAGAGCACTTTATGGGATTGGATGGCAAACATTAAATTAATATAGGAGTCGATTGATAACGAGAGCACTGGGAGTTAGATTAAAGGGGGGCGCGAACTGGACTCTCATTAGGGGAACGGATGGCTGTACTGATGAAACAAATATAACGGTCTTTATATAAATAAATGATTGCATACCTCCGCCAATGATGGCCTCTATAGTGATATTGGAGGCATCGATCTCTTTGGTGAACTCCCGGACCGCTTGGTTCGGGTCCTCATAGGTGTGCGGATCGACGTAAGAGCGCGAAGAGCAGTGGGAGAAGAGCGGTGTTGTCACAGAGAAGGGTGAGTTGAAGCGCGCCGTCGGCACCAAGACGTCCACAATAGGTCCGGGCACTAGTTTTTTACCTTCGCTGGCGTTCCTGTACTCAAGAGTATCACAATCGGACGGCTGTTTCTTATTGCAGTCGTCGCCACTTCTCCGGAGGTATAGGACTATCATCACAACGATTACCAGCAATACTACCACCGCTAGGGTTACCCCTATAATGACAATGCGCTTCTGTATTGAGTTGTCGTCGCTGGAGATGTATTGAGTGGTTCCGATCAGTTCGGCAGTGATTTTGGTGACGGGTTTACTGTATTCTCCCCAACCGTTGGAGGTCTTCACCCGCACCTGCAGTACGTACTCTGTCTTCTGTCTGAGATTAGTTAAAACCGTTTCATGTCTTTCCTTATTAACGATAATCGTCGAGGAGTTCCTGTCATTGGCTTTGGAGTAGTACTTCACTTCATAGACGATAATGTCTTTATGGATCTGCTCTTCGGGTCGATCCCAGGCCACCACCAGTTGATCACTTTTCACTGAAACCACCCTTACGTTAGAGATAGTGGTCGTCGGCATTGAATTGTATTTCTGGCCAAAGCCCTCATCAGTGATGGTAACCAACGATATATAACCGGACGCTTCGGTGGTCACAGTGATGGCCACATACTGTGCCGTATCATAACCGGAGACACCGTTCTCCGCGAAGACCATAAACTGGTAGCTCGTCGTCGGGTTGAGGCCAGAGATCACTACCTTAGTGTCATTGAAGTTCTCCTGTGCGGGAACGTAGGTCACTGTCGGCGCACAGGCATCGCAGGACACCTTATAGACAGTGTCATTGCGACCGCCCAGGTATTTAGGCGCTGCCCACCACAGGATCACTGTTGACTGGTCCACAAAGTTGACGGTCAGGTTCTGTGGCGCAGACGGCGGTTGAGTGCAAGACATCCACTTCGGGTCCTTCTGTGCCCTATAATAGCCGGCATCGCAGCGACACTCAGTGGAGCCCCGGTATGAGGCGGTGCTGTGTTTAGGACAGGAGCGGCACAACTCGTCGCCAACGCTGGGCTTGAAGGTGGCCGGTGGACACACTTGGCAGGTCTGGCCACTGGGCTCATAGCCGGCCATACACTTGCAGCCGCCGGAAGGTAGTGTCCAATTGCCGTCACCTTTGCATAGGAGTCGCGGTTTGTCCACCTGTTGAGCGTTGGCCACACACTGGCCCTCTGTTGTCTCAATTGTGGTCAACTCGCGGCCGGTGGGGGTCTCCGGATAGGTGGCAAAGTTGGTGGTGATGTTAGGACAGACAACATAATAGATCTTGATTGCGATGATGGATAGACAGGCCCCCTGATCTCGGAACGCAAAATAGACCCCCTTTTTGGTGACCGGAATACTTCGCACCTCTGTATTGATTATCACCTGAAATGAGGGTTTGATTGACAAAGAGATTAGTCTTTGGTATTATTAATGGCTTTATTAAGCGCTGATTAAAATAACAGTGCATTCAATCACTCAATGCTTTTGTAGAGTTGTTTCTGAATTTGATATGTATTTGGATTTTGTGTCAAATTATTGCTTCAAATCAAAGCAAATATTTACTCAATCTTTGACTCAATTTATTCATTCAATTAGTGTTTACATTGATTACTTGTAAAATAGGACCCGGAGTGCAATGATTTCAATTGGACCCGGAGTGCAATGATTTCAATTGGACCCGGAGTGCAATGATTTCAATTGGACCCGGAGTGCAGTGATTTCAATAGGAGTGCAATGATTTAGGCCTTAATTAAAATTCATTGTTATATCTATTGATGAGAAACTGAATTCAATTTAACACTAATTTATGCCAATTTTGTGCCCCTTTTTGTTGCTATTATTGTTGTTGTTGTTGCTTAGGGTTCTGGTCGACAGGCCATCCCTAACACTGTCAAACTATCAGCCCCTGAACTACATTGTAAGGGGTATTTTAATGACATTATTTCTCCATTGCCATCACTTATAGATGAATCGGAAATACTATCGAAACATATAACTTGACATTCAATCAGAGCGTTAAACAAATTACTGGCAATCAGTCTACCAGTGCTCTGAATATGACTGTCCTTTTCCCAGAGTTTGCAAACTAATTATCTGATTCTCTAATTTGAATGAATAAACAATTAAATCGTTTTTTCCCTTTGAATACAATTAAAAACTAAATTATAATTGAATTCAAAAGTTTTCATTCAATTTCTGGATTTGTTTTTCAGTATTAATCAAAATGCAAACACAAATTATATTTGAATCTAATGTTGAGTTTAAAACACAAAATGTAATTAAAAATATTTTAATCTCAGTTATAATTAGGGGTTATTTGGCTTTAATCACCGGAATATTGATCCCACCTTTGTCTCAAACTTAAGGGGGTTTTGGTATATAATTCAAATTATTTCTCACAAATTAGCAAAAATATTATCTTTTAAATCAAACACTTAGACAATAAAGCAATGGATTCACAGGTGGGTAATATAATTCAGGGGTAATTTATCTTAACCAGGATTGCAAGCCAATAATGTAATAAGCAATTAGTTTAATACCCCTTTAATACTAATCACTTATAATGTATATAATTATTATAAGTATTAGTTATATATTTGCATGGTGAACTTAAATATATTGAACAATCCTGCCCCTGAATTAAGGGGTGCATCGAGTGCTAAAGGGGTATTTTATATGCATAGTGTGCCAGCGTTTCGTAATTTAGATATCAATGTAAAGCGAAATAAGAAATAAATTTGTATTTCATTTGAATATTAATTAAATTTAAATGCAATTCAGATATGAATCCAATATTAAGACTAAATATAATGAATACCTCGCTATTGGATGTAAACCTTCCCTCGTCTGCGGCTATCCTATCGATCAACTTGTATGAGTCTGGCTCCCAGGGCGGACCATCCCTTCCCTCGCCCTTACCGTCGTACTCGTAAGCCAGGAGAGAGAATGTCTCTTTGCACGAGAGGGCCATTCCTGTGGACAGGCATTTCAAATCAATTAATTGCGGGGTTTTTGATGAACAGATATAATTGAATTGATATCAAGATATAGATATGTAATATAGAGATGAGAGAGGGAGGGAGGGGGAGAGAAAGAGAAAACTATACCTGGGAAGAGATTGCAATCACGCATGCTAAATTTAATTTCAATGTTGATCCTATTTGCATCCTTGCGCTCAATGAATGGGGTCCACAACCAATTGTTCACATTATTATAGGCCACATCGCAGACCACATATGACCGCCAATTGATTCCCTGCTCAAAGTTTGTGAAGCTTTCTTCGACCCACTGCTCATAAAAGGGGCAGAAAATCATTAATATATTGCATAATTAGATTAATAGTCTATTTCTGCTGATTTTCAAGAGATAATTAAAAGCACATACCCCTGGCGTCCTGGCCTGTGGTCCATATGGAAATCTGGTCCAATCTAATGAACTTTCCAGGGTAGTGTCCAATAGTACCACTGTTAAATTGAGGGGAAATCAATAATGCATTAATGGTTTGTTCAAAATATTTATTATATAATAGTTTTTGCAATATTTTTGGTCAAAAGAAAAAGTCATTTATTTCTTGTGCTCTTTTAAACTGAAGTCTTGAGCTATCGATACATGAAAAACAATTTTGAATATTAAATGAGCAATAAATTTGAGAAAACATTTTTTGAAACAAATGTTTTATTGCAGATATATTTCAATAATTTTTTTTGTTGCGAGGTTAAATTATTATGCAATAAAAATTCAAATTTAATTTTTGCTGGTTTAGGTTTGGTGCCTCAAAAATAAGTCTTATATTTTTGGGTGGAATTGAAAATTCAATACAATCTCTTGTGTCTCTGTTTTGATGCAAATATTATACCATAAAAATGAATATTAATTTAAATCATAGTTTTAGTTATGATTACAAATACCCTGTATATGTAATCTCTGTGCTTAAGAATGAGTATGAAAGGACAAGGATAGTCATAAACTTTGTTTCCTTTCCTGACATATAATAAGTAAATAATATTTTATCGTTTGGTATAATATTTCCTAATAATGAAAAATATGTCAATATATTGGGAATTCATGTTTTTCTTGGGGGGAAAGGAGTACTACTCCTGTAGTCGAGAGGATAGGATGCATAAAATTTATTTGAAAGAAAGGATACATCAGTCGATTGGCTCTGAAGTGAAATATGAGACCAAAAAATACATTATATTTTTTGGCTTCAAATGCATTGAAACTTAGAGTCGATTACGGTATTCATCGACAGCTTATATAATGTCAATAATAAATAACCCAGAAGTTAGTCGACTGTAAATCAAAAGTAGCTTTTTATGAGTTTTCACTGATAACAGTATAATGAATATGAATAATATGACTCTGATTAGAATAGGCGAAAGGTTTATACTGGTTTACCCAGGGTTAGTCTGCTTTGCAAATGATTTGCTCAGTTGATGGCACAGAACGGGTTGTCTATTATCTTATGGTATATGACCCGCAATAAAGTTAAAAATAATAATAATAATAATAATTATCGTTATTATTATTATTACTATTGCTTTATGTCTAAGAATTTTATTAGCATTTCATTTGTTCCCTCACTTTTGAGTGAACCCAAAAAGCCACTGATATTTCAGCGCAAAAAGTGTTGAAAATAATGTTAATATTGAATATACAGTATGTGTTGTGTATTTCAACTCATGTGCATATCTTTTGATGTCTGGAACTGATGTCTTGTAGCACTTGATGTCTGATACGGTGCTATTTGTTTGTCTTAATATACCGTATATTTGTTTGACTTCAATATTAAGAGGAAAACATTGAAAACATTTTTGAGTTTAAACTTTCAAAACAATTCTCAAGTGATCACTGAAATTGGTCTAAACTTTTTCGGCAGCGAAAAGGTTTATCATTGCTTCAAATTGTTTTGATTTTTGAAGACTACTGAACCGTTTTTGGTCTCTTAAGTGCCGAAAATGTAATTTTAGTAAAAATATTATATAAAACTCTTTATAATACACACAAAGGGGTTGAAAAATATTTTTGACTATCAAAACATGGATTTCATTTTAAAAGTCATTTTATTTTTCTGTAATAAAATCTTAATATAAATTATATCTTCAGTTACTTTGAAAACCAAAAGCGTTTTTATCCGGACTTGAAATTACACTCAATTTTGTTATGTCTTTCCCCACAAAAGTGATATGAGTTTTATAATGTCTTTTAGAAATCATTTGATAAAATAGTAGTCAAAACATTGCAATAATTTCTCAAAACATCTCAATCTCTGCTTAACTTTTGTTTTGTTTTTCTGCTGTTTGTTTGCATTTTCAGTGCAAAAAGTGAAATACAATTGCATTTAATATATAAATGATTTATATTTGAGTTATTTTTTTAAGGAAAAAACATTTTTCTCTTTTCTTCATATATGGCACTCATTTGACATAAAATGACATTTTTCTGCCCCTTATTTCTGAATGCAGTAAATCATGTGTTTGTCTACAAAACTACTCAAATATATATTTCTCACTACCCGTCCTATCAGTGCTTATAATATTGTGTTTTTGCTGCTCTCAAGACTCTGGAAGAAAAATCATTAGCAAAGAGTAGTATATTTGACATTAAAGATAAGACTAGCACTGGTAGATAGTGTGAGAGGGGTAGAGGGATACCTCCCAGTGCTCAGAGACAGAGAGAAAATATATTGACGTTTACCATAACTAGACTTATAATCAATTTGAAAGCCATTTCAGGTGTAAAAACAAATAACAAAATATTTAAATCTAATATTACTTTCACTTCAATTATATTTACGACAAAATAATTCATTTCAATCCCAGAAAGCATTTGTATATCAAATCAAATCAAACTTTTAAATGATTTAATGATTTGTGAAATAATCGGAAACAGAGTTCTTGTGTTTGATTTAAAAGCCTTTGAGTTTTTTTTATATGACTGGCCATCACTGGTGTTCGCATATATCAGTGATTTAGCCCAAAGGCTTATATCAAAAAATGCTTATATATAAGAGGCTTTGGGGCGAGTATTATAACCCGGTGCTGAAGCTGAGCGACCAGAGCTCTTGTGTCACATTCACGACAGGCCAGTCATCAGTTATGGATTAATTATTATCACTGAGACCTTAGGATTAGATGTGTTTTTGAGTGAAAATATATTTTATTTCTTATACTTTTACTTTAATTTAAGATTTACTAAAATTCACGTCAAATGAATGATAGACTCTATTGGAAAGCACTGTCAGAGAGCACTGGATATATATTTAAATGCAATTTATTATTCAATTTTATTCTTTGGGCGCTCTTTATATACCACTCGTCAGTGTTTGAGCCAAAACCTAATGGAGTGGCGAATGAAGACTAATATAAAAAAGAGAGAGAAATATATATTCAGTATATTTCAGGGGGTTTTTAGTAGCTATACGTCAAACAACATCACATTTTATTCATGAGGGACAGGAGAATGACTGTGAAGTGGATATAGTGGAGGGAACGGTATGAGACACTAAATAAATGGATGTGTGCCCAGACATCAACACAAAAAGTTTTGGTTATAAACTTAAGTCTTGTGTCTGTAATCAGAAACTCATTGCTTATTATGAGCCGAAAAAATGATTGAAAAATTATTCACTGAGACATTGTATAAGTAATCTGAACTGAAATAACCGCCTGTCCTCTGACAACAGAGGCTCGGAATGTGACTGATATTGAGACGAAAATCTTATTGCAAACAAACCTCTGATTAAAAGCTATTTGTGTTATTGTTTGCCAATGAAACTACAAAAGCGATTGTTTTTGATAATCAAACTATTTTTAGTCATATCTCTAGTAATGAAACAAATATTTTGACATCAAATCACTGTTTCAATAGTAAATATATTTTCAATTTCTCACTCATGTGTTTCATATATTATATGTGTTTCTCGTATAAGAGTTTTTCTTTTGCTGAAACACATAAACAAAACATTTTTAAAACAAACATTTTTCTTGAGGCAAATGTCAGTCAGTTATTAGCATTAGATATATAGTATATATTCAGTGAGAATTCAAATCTAAGGCAAAACTATGATAAATATATTTCATATAATATCAATACTACTCATCACTGCTCTAGTCATCACAGTATACATGATATCATCCTTAAAGCCAAACATAATATACATTGAATACAAGTTTTAAAAAATGTGAAAAACAGGGATATTTTTGTCCTAAAACTACTCCAAAATAGTAATCAATAATTTAAATATTAATAATATTTTTGTAAAACTATTTTCAGTGAATAAATAATTTGCTGTTACACTGGAAAGACCTGTCATATAATGCAAATGCAATGAATAGTTAATGAAAATCAGAAATCATATTAAATATTATTTTTTGACTTTTATTTGAAAGGTAGACAAATATTATGGTAGTTTGAGAGAGCACTGGTAGTTCTTTGAGTATATTTGACAACAAATATTTTAAAATTTTAATATTGTTTAAACAACAACAGAGATGTCGGAAAGGCTGGTGTTTTAGTGGATATACTATAAGTGCTGTAAAAGACTTCTTATATGATATGAGAAGTTGTTTTCCACTAAAAAAAGTAAAGAAAATATATTATCGTTAAGAACTGAGACTTAAGAGGAACTGATGTCTAGTGTTTTGTAAACGAAGTGATGATCACCTGGTATTGTCTGGTATTATATACCAGTGCTCTCACTTCGTAGGTATGCAAAGACTGGTTCCCTTCAAAGCATCTATTTTTTAGGTAACCTTTAAAGTCAGGTCTGGTTTTTATGAGCATTTGTTGTTCTTGTGTTAGAGAGCACTGGCATAGGAAATCTCAGTGCAATCGGTTGTACAAACTGAGAGCACAGGTAGGGTATACACAGTGTTATGTAATTTTCCGATAGATATAAAAAAATATTTTAGTTTTTTATTTACAATGAATACAAATATGAGTGAAAAGTATTGTAAAAAATATTTTTCTCATTTCATTTGCAAAACTCGTTTAACAAAACACAATATCTTATGAATTGAGTGCAAAAGTAAATCAAAAATATTTTCAACAAAATGAGTAAAAATTACAGAAAAAAAATTTACAAATAAATGAGTGACAGTATAAAAGCATAATAAGGGGAAAGGTATGCAATAATAACTTTAATAACACTTTCATAGAAGAAATAAAATCTTCTTTTTTCTCTCTTTGTATAAAATTTTAACTCATTTTTTGAAATAAATATTTTTTTTTTGCAAACAAGAGATTGTAATAAAATATTTTGGGTTAGACTACAGACAGACTCAGAAAAAAATTGTTTTAATTAGTGATAACAAGAGATATGTTTTTTCTCTCATATCTCGTTAACTAATAATTATTAATGGGTTTTAGTTTTTATTATTTAATGTTTTTATAATTTCTGGTTCAACAGCACAACTGCATGTAAGCACTGGTAGTTTAAGGGAACCAAAGAATAAGTGGTAATAATAAGAAAATAATATTTTGCTGTATATTAAGTGATTAATTAATTAGTTATTCATTCATTCATTTCACTCATTCATTCAACACATAATTCATTTTCATATATAAGATATGAATTGAGAGGAAAAAAAATACTAAAAATAAAACAAAACATTAAATAAAATAACAAATATATTGTGTGTTAAATGAAATGCTGACGAAAAAATGTTCAGTGAATTAATTGCTGATAAAAAAAATTGTTATTAATTTTCTGTACAAATAAGACTTCAATTGCACCCAAAGTGTACACTTATTTTCACTCTCTTGTGCCTCAACTAAACGTATAGGAAGTGAAGGGAAAATATGTGTCAAATAATTGTGTAATTAATTGAGTCTTCAGTCTTTGAGTGCAAATAATTTGATACACAATTTGTGTCTCATATTTACAGCCAATTGATAGCACTCTCAGTGAGAGAGAGAAGTATTTTATTTCTAATTTCTATGTTTGTCTCGTTTTTGAACCTACCGTTCCCTTCAGTGCGACAAAAGACTAGAATACATAACATCCTTCTGGTCTATAACTTATTGGTCAACACATGAGAGACAAGAAAATAAGATTAGATTTTCTTCAATACCATTGCAATTGAATTGCAAACTCTAACACAGGCAGCAGATCTCAAAGACCCAGATCCTACTAACAATTAATTTGAGCACAAATTCAATCCATTATACGAATGAATAAATAGTAATAAATATCTATTTTTTTTTTGATTAATGTTTAGTATATTTCTCTCTATTTATAGCCATTACAGTGGACTGGCTTTGACTTATATAACGAGAGTCTATTGTATTTAATAAGTTATGGGCACTGAACTACTGGTGCTAAAGAATTATCATACACATGAGAGCACCATTACAGGCACCGACTTCTTCTACATCTTCGCTATCTATTGATCCAAAACAGTGTGTTTTGCAGCACAAGTATATACAAGTGTTAGAGCGATGGCAACAAATAATTTGGTAGACATTGCTGTCTCCCTCTCCTTCAATGGCTCAACCGTTTCTTAGTAGGCGCTCAATAAGTGCTTTATTTGTTGAGATGGTCTCAACAACGATGGACTAGTGATAAGGGAAGGGATGTAGTGCTAGTACTGTATATTAAAATCATTGATAGTGTATGTGTTGAGCAATGGATTGAATAAGAGATCATCAAATCGAGAGCAAAATCTTAACAATCCTTTCCAATGCATAAGTTATTGCTATATTAAACCATATTATAGTGGACAGGGTATTGAATGCCTGTGCTGTAGCAGTGAATGTACATTATTATCAATATTTCATATAATAGACAACAGAAAACAAAACAATGAAATAATTTGATAATAAACTAAACAAAAAGTAGTGAACAATGAATTAACTAATGAACAGTGAGTTCAGTATAACCCGGGTATGAATAAAAAATAAGTGCAAAAACATAGGAATAGATAAATAATAGTCATATTTGTTGAGAAAATTTCATTTGAATTATAAATACAAATGAATTTCTAGGCCTTTGTTGTTGTCTTTTGCGCTAATGATGTCTGCAATGAGTTATGATTTATATCCACTCCTCTAATGATATTATATTATATTAGTGTAAACACTAATAACACAGTAAACAGTGATTCAAAAATGATTTGAATATTCAATCAATTGATAGAGAAATAACAAAAAGCATTCATAAACACAAAGATTATAATTATTACGAGTAAATGATGAATGAATTGTAAACCAAAATCTAAATGAATATCTCATTAGTGGACCCAATATTGAGTGCATTTTGAAATATATTGTGTGTTTTTATCTCTAATTGTGTTAAAACAGAAGTGAATTGAAACAAAACAAAGTGAAAAATGTTTAGCTTTTTGAAGAGTAATCTCTGCTTTCATTTCAGTTCATAAATTCCGGGGATATTTTTCATATGGTTTTTGAATCTCAATATTGATTTTCATTGTCTATTCATTGAGATCTTTGAGCGCTTTTAACAGTGGATTTATATTTTCAATATTTTCTCATACAATGAGTGTCTAAAGAAAATCTCATTCATTAATAATGAGAGTAAAAACTGTATTTCATTTTACATGCGATAATAGCCGACACAAAAAACTTATGCCTTTTCTGTTGTCTATTATGCATTGATGCCAACATTATATTAAAGTGCATTATCGATGGTGAGAGGGCACAGGTATGCAAAAGGTATGAACAGAGCAATAAAAGGCACTGAAGAATGGGAAGAATGAGTTTTATTGAAAGCTAATAATCGGAGGTTAAAGTGAAAGAGGAATTAAATTCTTCTTCAATTGAATTGTGCTTTTCTTTGCCTAATGTCGGCCTCAATAGCACCGGTAGATCGCGAGAGAGAGAGAGAGAAGTGAAATATACTGAATAACTAAAATGTTTTTGTTATTATTCAGGGTCTGATCATAAGAGTTATTACTAATATATAGAGGAAATGCCTTCCAGTTATGAAATGCTGAACAACAGCTTTGCTATCAAAGAAAAAGTCAAAACTTATAGTATATATGAATAACAGAACGGAATCCTTAAGTATTTGCAACACTTTTGCCCCTGTTTTTCAATATTTCCTATCATTTAGCCCCTAATATACAAAATATTAAGGATCGCTATAAGACCTGGAGTATATGTGACATGAATTTGAGTACAAAAATAATAATAAAAATGACTTTTTTTCGTTCATATGTTTTGTCAAAACTAATAGTAGTGGCAAAGAAATGCCTTCCAGTGCTTGTGCTGAAAGGGAAGTGTGGATTGGAAGCTAAAAAACAAAAAACCCTTGGAAATGTCACAAACAGTCAGCACTGGTATGTGTTCGCACACTGTAATACCTGATTGTATATAATTTTTTAGCTTAATTTCAGGAAATTATTTCCCATTTCATCGTTTGACTCAACGGTTCAAAGGATTTCTTGTCATTCATTATAAGAGGATTTTATAAATAATATAAGAAATCAACTTTTTCTTCAATGCCTGTCCTCTGAACAGCAAAATGATATTCAGTATAGACTAAACTGGAGATTAGTTTTTCTTCCATTGACCAGCACTGGTATGTTTGCTATAATATATTGGATGTCAAGTGAATACATGTCTTCCGTGAAAGACATGGTAACTGTGCTTTTCTCTCTCCAGTACTCTGAAGACTACTACTGAAGCCATGGCTGAGCATTAATACAGAGATTGAGATTAGGTTTTCGTCTCTTAGTATTTGAATGTAATTTTATTTTCAGTCGACAAGACTGCTAAGCACTGGTAGTCTCTCTCTCTTTCTCTTGTTAATAGGAACGTGTGTTTGGGCACCAACTCTTAAATAATTGATTTTCTTAGTAGTGTTCAACAGTTTTCTCTCTGCACTGAGTGTGCAAAGAGTGGTAATAGAGATCTTCAGATCAAATAATTCTTCATTAGGTTTGTCTGAAGACTGAAAATAATTGAAGACTTAATTCAAATCATAAGAAAATTTTTCTCCCATTTATGTGATTAGAGTTTAACAAAAGAAAAACTATCGTTTTGTGCCTAATATTAGGCCAATTAAGGCCTGGGTTTGTGAGAGAGTGACGGCTCGCTTATTAAGGCAATGGCAGCTAAATGTGCCGGTGCTGAGGAAGACGTGCATAAACTTAAGAAAAAGTAATACTGAAGTGAATTGAAGTGAAGAAATGATATACAAAACATGTTAACAGTGTTGGCATCCAATGCAACACATATAGCAGACATACCATTCCCTAACTGTTAGCTCTTCTAGTATTGATTGGAAGCTCAATCGATTGAAGAGAGGGAATAGGAGAGCACCCGAAGGTTTGGTAGTTAGAGAAATGCGGGCTTCACTCACTTCAGACTCTATTTCTCCATCAATGAAGAGATGAACTGAGAGTTTGGGTGAGAAGGAGAGGGATTGGAGTATAAGAAATGTGATCGAAGAATAAGACTAAGGAAAGGGAGGAATAGGAGGGAGAGGTTGGAGAGAGAGGGAGAGTGAATGAGAGCTCTGAGAGGAAACATAGAGTTGTATTGCAATCGAGAATTGAATCCTTATATTATATATATTATACTCACAACACAATGATAGCACTGGATATACCAGAGCACTGAGTGTACATCTGATCCCATCCCCAAAAGCAATGCCTTTTATCTATCATTTTCACAATTTTTTTTTTGCTTTCATTTATTTGGTTTTGTAGTCATTGACAGAAACAGAGAAAAGATATTTCTTGACTCCGGGTCCTAATACTGACGCTTAGGTTAGGTTAGGTTGGGCTCCAATTAACTATCAATGGCTGGGAATTGGATCTGATTTTCATTTAATGAAGAGTTTCTTGTGTTGCAGTGCTTTCACTGCTCCCTAATAAAAGTGTACAGAAATCAGGGGCTAAAGCGAAAAGTTAAACAAATTTTTGATTTTCTATGTTTTTTAGTTTTGATCGTATGATATACCGGTGCTCTTATGGCTTAATGAGTCCTTAATACCAATAAAAATAATTACAATAAATAACTAAAACTAAATGATCCGTAAAAGTCTTGAAAAGCAGAGCATCAGAAACATTTGAAGCAAATTTTGGGGTTTAGTGATGAAACAAAAAATCATAATTTGTTTGCATTTTATACACAAATCATTAAAATTCTTCATTTTATTGATATTTTGTTGTCTTATCTATGATTTATCGGTTCCTATGGCTAATCAAAGGACACATTATTCTTGAAAAATACAAAATGTATTTATTTTTAGGGAAAAAAATCTCAAATTTTTTTCTGATTTTGAAATACTTCACATCAGATATAGCTCTGCAACTGTCTGTGCGATTCGCTCAGGCATTTAGAAGAGATGCCGCACCAGAGGAAAAAAAGGTATAAAGTTTTATACTCTGGGAAAAAAATCAAACATAAAAATAAGTCCTTTAAGTATTGACTGGTATTGTAAGCAATTCAACAGAAATATTGAACCCTTGGTTAGAGTTTAAGCTTTTGAGTGAATTCTTCTTCTTCTGTTGATATATTCAATACTATATACAGGGTATGAATTTTAATTATCATTTTATAGCCCATATCACATGCAATTCGATGCAATATTGGCCAGGGATAACCAAGGACAAGGGGGACCATCACTAATCGCATTGGCAAATACCCCTTACTATTAGACTAAAGGGTCTTAAAGGGTCCTAAAAATGATTTTACGACAGAATATATCACTTTTGATGTGAGACTTATTTCACTCGGAAAAGGGGTATTAACGGGTATTTCTTTGACCCCCTGAAAATTTTCTGACACTGACAAAGAGAGCTGACGTTTTCTAAGGGGCGTATTGATTGTTACGCTTCGCCTGAATCGGTGGCAAAAATATAATTGAAGGCAAACAACGGAAAACTCTATCAGAAATAGTAGTCAACAAAAGCATTGAATATAAAAAGTGTTTTTGAAAACTATTTTCTTCTACACATCTATTCATAAAAATATTTTCCCCTTATTTTACTTCACTATCTATTTCTAGAGACGAGTCCAGAGAGTGAGAGCACTGGCCATAGGAAGAGCAAGGAGTCAGTGAGTCGCCGGTGTTCATTGATTTGCAAACTTATATCCCAATTGAATGTATAGCTGAACAGCAAATCTAATATACCATAAGATATGCCATACTTTTTGTCTCCGCTTTTATCCTTCACTTCAGTCACTCATCGCAAACACAAAACGCAAACGAAAATAATATCTTTTATTTTTTGACCAATTATTTCAGCTTTAAGTCTATTCGCCGACAATTATCTCTAGATTTTGTCAGTCGTGTGGGGAATGGGAGCGATAGGGAAGGGATAGGAGAAAACTCTCAGACGGTTTACAAGCAATTGATTTTCTCATTGCCTTTGTCTTTGAGTTCATTGAAAACATTTTGCGTTCAAATCTGAACCCAAAATACGGCTATATTTTGCACTAATTTATTGCAATAAAAGTCTATAATTATATCATTGTTTAAAAGCATTTATGAGTTATTTATTGTGTTTTTAGTATGTTTTTAGTGTTTTTTGACATTTCATATATACTCCACTTATTTCCAGTGAAAAGGGGTTTTAATTATTCAATAGTTTTATGTCTGAATGAATGACTGATTTTATTATAGTTTCAAAAAAATACATAATTTAATAATGAAATGAATTATTGAAACACAGAGTCATTGCGATACAAATCACTTGTGTTTGTTGTTTGTCTTTAATGTGAAATAATTATATATTTTTAGTGCTTTTTTCGGCGAAATAGTCGCTATTTTCGGCTATTTTTCAATTTTCAAGTGAAAGACAGGAAAGACATAAAAACAGAAAAATAAAATTTAATGAGATCTTCACTAAAGATCTTTAGTCTGGATAACTGTTTTGAATATAATTATGATATAAAACGGGAGAAGAAAATTGTAAACAAAATATAAATTCATATCATTATTGATATTCAAATACAAGAAAAAAGCAAAATATGGCAAATAGTGGGTTAACTATCAGTGCACTCAGCTCTGGCTATGTTGTAATGCCAGTGCACACCTAGAAATTTAGTGAGCAATCGATGCGAAAATATTATTGATCCACAAAATACTGGTGAACTTCTGGTGCTCAATACCAGTGCACAAAAATGTTACTCTCAATGCAGTGGACTGTGAAATACCAGAGCACTCGGAGCCTAACATCAACTCTATCGCCAATGTTATGCAATACTGGCTATTAGTGTGGATATAAATACTAGTATTTGAGTCTATGATTCAATATATGATATAAAGTATATATAAATAACTAATGAATTATTTAAAGACAATCTTCAATGATATTAATGATTATTTAATGATATAATTGTAAACCTCTTGTGCAGTGAGAGACAGAGACCCTGGTAGTCCTACTATTCTGCGAGAGATATCACTCGTTTATATCACTGTATAATCCAATCATTAATATTGAATACAATTTTTTTATTTATTTATTTATAACTTTTATTCAATACTATTATTGTCTTATAAACTGATATTAAGTATAAGCGATGAGAAAAATATTATATGAAAGCAACTTTTACTTCAATTCAATGATTGCTTACACAAAAAGTTAATGATATCTAATGTGTATAAGAAATGAATTGGTTTTGAAAGACTGCAAAACCATTTGTTCAGTGAAGCTCTTCGGCACACATATAGTGGAAATGAAATTTCAAATATTATATATATTTTTGAGTCAAAAATTCCTGAACCATCGATAATAATGCTGGCACTGGTAGATGGATGAGCACTGGCAGGCAAGCCATCAAAAACTACTTCTTGAGCTACCTATTTGTCAGTGCGCACAACAAAAGGTGTATAAAAAATGCATTGTTTTGTTTGGCTTTAAGTTAAAGTCAGCCAAAAAAGCAAATCATATATTGTCTGCCAAAAAGATGGCGAACTCTTCACCAGTTCCTTACATACCGGTGCCCTTAAAAAGTATAAAAACCTAAAGACACGAACCGATAGCTAAAAGAGAAGATATTTTTTGGGCTGACATACAAAGCGCTGTATTTTCTCTCCTAAAGTACACAACATTAGCATCAGATTGTATATCATCTCAAAAAATATCTATAATATAATGTCTTAAAGGATGGGTAGATTATGCCAGCCCTGGACGCCTACACCAATATACCAGTGCTCTGAATATTGTTTAACTAAATATTATCCACTTTTTTCTATCCAAGCATAACCTGAATATTATTATTGCTATTATTGTTAATACAATAAAAAGTTATTTATATTTCTTGTGATTTAATAATTGCAAAACCACTTAATAGTTGATTATTAATGTTGATTCACTCTCTTTGAAAATAGTCTCCCATACCTCCCTGTGCTCTAACACAAGCACTGGCGGCTCAGTTGATTCAGGAAATTTAATTTTTATTATTCCTCGAAGTGCTGTTAAAATTTGTTTTAAGAGATAATAAATACAACAAAAATAAAAGGATTTTTTATTTTTGCTTTCATTCTCTCCTTTGATATGAAAACAAACAAACTGTTAGTGTGTTTGCGAGGCATAGGATTGAAATACTAGTGCTATTTAAACATCAAATGTAATTAAAAGCTGAGAATAAATTGTAATTTTTATGCATTAATAAGCGTTTAATCATTGAATGTTTTGCTCAAAAATTTCAAATTCAATATTAAAAGTGAGAGAAAAATGAGTTTTTATTTGAATATTAAACAAAATATTAATATCTGTACTGAAAATCGATTTCTTGAGTGAAACTCATATTACACTTCAAAATACACTAAACGTTAGATAAAATTCATTTTCATTTTTATTATTGAATAAATTAAACACAACATGAATTTTGCAGAGCACTGTATGAAACGCTATGAGCTCTAGTGGTGATTGTGAGTCGAGAAAGCACTGATATGTGTTTCAGGGCGCACAGGTATTATCTTACAGTGTAGTGGTAGACAAAAGGCAAACAAATAACTGATGAAATCTAATCACTGTTTGAAAATTAATGGCAACAAAATTTATTCTCAAACTATTTGTCGGCAAAACATATAATAATTATAATAAAAGTTTGCCCTTGTTCAGATTATGGTTAATAGAGAGGGAATGGGTGGGGGAAATGAGTGCACAAAACAAAAACATCTGCCAATAGTTTGGTTCCGATATTATTATCGCTTGATTTTGATTGTTAGCTAAAAAACAAATATATGTTTTGCCCTGAATATTAGGGGCACAACATATAACAAATTGAATGGGATGTACGCTGACGAGTGAGGAGAGAGCACAAGCTGTTTATGTCTGCGCTTAGTGTGTGATTTAAATTGGATCCGATTTTTATACATATATAATATTTACTGTATATTCTGGCAGAAATTTGTTTGAAATAATAGGAGAGAGAATTAATTTAATGCTTTGGTATAACAGGGGCTGAAAAACGCAAAATTAAATTAAAGGCGTGAAAGTGAGAGCACTGTTAGACCCGACTCATCACTGGGTGTCTCAAATCCAAGTGTTATTCAAAATAGTAATCCTTTTTTCTCGCAAAAGAGAGGAGGAATTGATAGGAAAAAAGACTAAAAGCTTAGCACTGAGTGACTGTTTTCAATGAATTTCATTCATTCACTAACTACTGATCCTCTTTGCCTACCGGTGCTCTCCCAGCGAAATACTTAATCGACTTTGAAGACTCATTTGCCATTTATTTTTCGCTTCAACTGTCTCTCAGTTGAGACAAAAACCTTTAACTATTGGTGCTATTTGTCGGCCACTCATCTAATACTAGTCCACAATTCGCACTCATCTCTCAATCCATCACTAATTCAAAGCTCTATTTCTTTTCAATCTTTAGGATTGCATTCAATACTCATATCTATTCTCTTCAGTGGACTAACAATTTTAGATTTGCTACAAAAGCCGACACAAAAACACTGCAAATAAGACTTTCATCTCTCTGTGCTCTCTCACACACACATCACCACCAGTTGTGTGACTGAACTGCTCACACAGTTCTCGATCAGAGCACAGTTGGATGCGAATTTAGGCCCCGAAGTGATATTGCTTTTGCATTCAGCACCAGAAGAGGCAATCGGATAGCACTCTCAGCTGGTGCTCACAATTATAGATGGCTCAGGTATTGAGCCAGGGTGGATCACCAGGGTTAGCTGTGCAGTTTTTCAAATGAGATCAAAGTGACATTGGTTATATTGTAATCAGTTTTTAAATCTATTAAAGTACTATCAAAAATAAGTGTCAATAAAAGGGGTGTTTATTGTGAAACAACGAGAAATGTTTATATACTGTAAATTTCAAGTTCACCCCCTGGAAGGGTGTATTTAAATATAGAGGGAATACTTTTTAGACAATTAACTAGGGGCTTGATTAATATGAGATTGGTGAAAAGAGGCAGTACACTAAATTGCAGGTGGAAAAAATTCAGATTTATTTAATGAAATAATAGCACCAGGAGTATTTTGAGTCACAAAATTGCTTCATCAACTCAATCCCTATGCAATAAATATTAATGAAAAACACAAAACAAAAACTCATTTTATATTTATTGCACAAAAAAAATTGTAAAACACTTTCTGAACTGAAAATTCATTTTTATTGTGAATAAAAACTTTTTGATAAAAATAAATATGATTTTTGAAGTCTTGTCTAAAATTTATGCTCAATTTTAGACAAATTATCTCCTCTTCCTCCCAATCTATCCACCACTGTAGTGATATATAAATGACCAAGACATTAATATTAATCAAATATATAAAAATATGCCGATCTGTATGTCTGGAGAGCCACCGAACCAATGGATCATCACTTTATGAAACCATTTATTATATTTCATATACAAAACACTTATTTATGTTTTACACTAACAGTGATATAAAATTCACATTAAATTTAAGACACTTTTTCTGTATAACAGTTACAGATATTTATTAAGTCTTGAATGAAAGGACAGTAAGAAAAGTGATTAAAAGTCATAATATCTCTTAAAATTGCTATTTTTCATAGTTTTGCCCCCTTTTTAGAGTTGTTATTCAAAAGATGAAAACATTCATTAAATATGAAACAAATGATAGCAAAGTATTTGCTTTCAAGTTATTGACAGTAAATCTAAATGACAGCAAAAATAGTGTCTCTAATGAAAGGATAGGACTATTTTCTCAGACATTAGTCTTGGGTTTTGAAAAACATTTTCCAAATAACTCTCTTATAACTGTTTATATGGTATTCAAGTGTTGATATATTTATGATATGGTATTCAATGATTTGCTTTAACAGCTTTAATAGTGGAAAGGGATGTGTGGAAGGAAGGGCTGAGCTCTGAGAGTTGTAGTTATGTTTTCATGTCTTTAGTTATGATACTTAAGAAATGACTTTTAAAATATGGTTATGTTTTTAAGGTTTTAAAAAGAGTTGAAAACTAGTATTGAATGTAATCTAAGCTAACATTGAGAGAGACCGACGTTAATGTGTATTTCCTAAAACACAACAGAGCACTGGTAGATGAAAATCACAGACACTGGTATAAGCAGTGAGAAATTTGATAGCTTTACTGACAATCCATTAAAAGTGGAGATGTTTTTTGTAAAGTCTTTCAATGATTGAGAATTATTTCAGTATTTTTTTTTTGCACAAAAATATAATTAAATTAATGACAAAAAGCAAAAACAAGTTTTGCTTGGATCTCTTATAAAAAACTTTTTTTCTTGCTTTCAATTAATTAAAACTTTTATTTATTTTTTGCATTCAATTAATATCTATTAAAATGTTATCTAATTCTCAGAAATACTTGATTTGATTAACAATTTGATTAATCCATTATTAAAACTATTAACAGAGGGAAAGGGGTTTTAAATCAATATTAAATGAAATGCTCTTTAAATTGAATGCCAGGTGAAGGAAAAGGAGCAAAACTTTTCCCATAGAAAAAAACCCCTTCTATTAGTGTATAATAAAAATCAAATTAAAAATTAAATAAAAGGTTTGCGAGAAATGTCAGCCAAAATGTAATCATCAAAACCTATCTCTTCATAACAGCTAATTAAATAAGGGTTAAGGGGTTTAAAGTGGGGGTAAAAGCAAAATGATTTTTTTTTAATTTCAGTTTTTTAAAATTCAAAAAAGGTTTTTGACTTTTCATGTAATTTTTGTATTCATTAAAAATTCAATAATTTTTTAAAACATTTATTAAACAAAAACCAGAAATGAGTATAAAATTGAGTGAAAAATATATTTATTCATAAGAATTACAGATATTTTTTCAACTGAAACACCAAATCTTATATTCATTTCTCAATTCATAAATACATTTAGATTTTGAACTATAATTTTGAACTAAACCTTAACTTAACTTTTAGTTAAAGAGATGTTTCACTCAAAACCGGTGCTAATATTTGTCCACAAAAACCATATATAAATAACTATCAGTTAATCGCAGCCAAAAATCTGAAGAATATTTTGCTTTGAGTTCATTAAAAACTTATATAACTTTTTGCTCTTCGTATGAGAGAGCTTAAGGGGCCGGGTATGTAAGTGTCTCGGGTGGGGAATAAATTCAATTTCATTCCCCCCCCCTTAAACTGATTGTAGGCTTAGTTTGTCGTATAAATTATATGACATACTATTTATATGTTTTTAGATAACAAACGCAACACTTATTCAACAAAAATATCACTTTTTTCTGTTACCACTAATGAAGAGCTGAAGTAGTCTTTTGAAACACAGAAAACAAAAAATAATTAAACATTTGCTTAACATTTGTTATTATCTCTCAAAAGAAAATATGGGTTTTTATCTGAGACTCAATTGAAAAGCAGAGGAGAAATTGAAATTTCATTTTGAAAGTCAATAAACAATTTTTTTGTGCAAATAATTTCTCAAATGCTTTCAATTTTATCATTCATTTTGTGTTTTTATGTGAATAAAAGTAGTTTTTAATTCATTTTGAAATTCCTATGAATTGAAAGCAAACTATAAATAAAAGTAAAACTTTTTTTTATTACAAACTAATTAAATACATATAACTATAAAATATGGTGAAGAATATAAACTAGGATATTTATTTTGCAAATAAAACCAGGCTAGTTTCTCTACACTGATTAGATTGCCTCTGATAACCATATGGACCACAGCAGTTCAGAGCACCAGGAGATGGGTCATAAACACTCAAATCCCCTTTTACTCCACTTTAATGTTGTCTTAAAGGAGAAAAAATGGTTTGTTTTTAATGTGATTTTATTTTTTATGAGAAATACTTCTTCATTGAAAACAAACATTTGTTTTGTGAGAGAAATGATGAAAAACTGTTTCAAACTTTCCATACATTTAGTGAAGTAATAAAAAGTCGGGTTTTTGTTGAGCACTGAATGCAAAATAAAAATATATTGATATATAAAATAAATTTTGCAATTTTTCCACTAAATTAGTCCTGAATATAGTTTAAGGCTTTGTGATAGCTATGGCAGAAATGGGGCCATAAATAGTGAGATATTTTCCTTCAAGTGATATATTTTGTGATTTTAAAGGCAAGAAAATCAAAGAGTTTTTGACTTCAATTACCAAAAAAATATAATCTAAACGTCAATCCATTTAACGCTTTGCTTAGTATTGACGCTATTTTTCATATAACAAATTTTTGATCAATTTTTTTCAGCTCCCAATCCCTTCACACACACATCAAAGACTACACAAAGCTATACAACAAAACAAAAATAATATTCTCTTATATAAGAGAAATATTTTAAAGACTTTGAACTTCAGTTGAGAGGCAAGAGATTTGTGGCAATACTGTGTCGTAACAAATGGTATGACTGCTGAAGAATAATAAGAAGAAGAAGTGCTTTAAGAATATAGTATTGAATCACTATTTTAGGCCAAAAAAAGATGAGTTCAAGTGTTGCATAAATTAACAGATTTAGTCAACCATTACTATAGTCTATGTCTATCTGTCCTCTCATTTCAAATGTCAAGAGTTTTATCTCTATTTTATTCAGACGTTTCACACAAATGAGAAAATTTTTTCCGTCTCTTCATTGCAATTGTTTTTTTCTTCCACTGAATCTATAATTGAGACTCAGATTAGGGATAGATCGGGAAAAGACAGTGAATAAGATGAGAGACACTTTTGTTTTTGCTCAGTGCATACCCCCTCCAATCCATACCCCCCTTAAAACTCATTAAATAAATATTTAATTGTTATCTAACTTAACAGAGCATTTGAAAAGTGAAGTTCAGTTGAGCTTAACTTCATTTCAAATACACTCTAATCTACTGTCAAACTCATAGGAGAAGGGGTAGGAATGGGATGCGTAAAAGTATCGCACAGTTGTATATAAAGAGTGGATATTTTTAACTGAATTTTTGATAACTGTTTTGATTAAAAACACAGATCTATTCAACCAATAGTTTAATTAAAGTCTAAACACAACACACTTTTGGGAATTCATTGAATCATTGGATTAAAACTCTTTGAATAAAATTTTAGTTCAATTTAGACGACAAATAAAATTTGGATTGTTTTCAGACGATTGACTTCACAGTTAAGTAAAGGGCTTAAGGGGTCACAAGAGATGATCACTTGGAAAAAGGGGCAGATATTTTGACAAACTTAAGGGAAAGTCTGGAAAGATTTTGCACCAAAACGATCCTGAGTTTGATTGTAAAAGATAGCAAGTATTGAAGAAAATCAATAAAAACGCCAAACAAATACTATAAAGAGTTTATTTATGCTTGCTCATTTGATGAAAGAGAGAAAGAGAAAGAAAGAGAGAGAGAGAGAGAGAGAGAGAGAGA